>JAJMGW010000024.1:0-121781 GCA_030582755.1 Wickerhamiella galacta | reverse complement strand
ATCGCCGCCCGCAGGGAGCACCTACCGTATTTGGCGTGGTCCACTTGCCTATTTGGACGCCCGTCGAGACCGATTGAATCCCAACATCTCAGGGGGATGGCGGCTGAATGGCGAATAATTTGAAGGCGTGAACGTTTCTGTTGTGTGAAATTTCATATACTGTTTTTTCCGTGTGGGTGATCTCAGAAATAACAGACTTTGTCGCGTGGTACCCCAGAACGTCGTTGCTTGCATAACACAGTCCACATGTGACAGGTCCAAAGATGGCGCAGAGTGGCGGAGTATAGTTACCACACTGGAAATGGTACTAAAAACAGCTATACCTGCCCGGAGACGATTTCAGTGACAGCGACAGAGCACTTCGTGTACCACTGGATACGACAGCCAACTGGAATAGAGACAGCTCAAGGACCCTTTCCAACGGTGTGGACGTTCTGCGAATTTGGAATCGCACTGTTGTTGATGACCAGGAGTTCCACAAAGAAGTGTTTGAAAAGTTGACGACGACATTCCGTGAGGAATATCGAGATGTCGATGCATTTCATCTGAGGTTGGGAAGGCTGGCCAGATCATGGAACAGAGAAACAGACTATTTCTGACTCAAGTTCCAGGAAACGCTACCGGCTACCTTGGAGAAGAGATGGTCCTTGTTTCACAGCCCAATGGCGCTATCGGATTTGCGGTTGCGTCGTAAGTAAACCGATATCGTAAATGAATATACACACGTTTAGATATCTTATTGCGCCGAGATCTGAAGGTCAAGAGCGTCGTGATGAGTTACTATATCCCTGCCAATCCGCCATAATCAACAATGCCAATACCTGGCCGGAGTTGAAAAATGCCGAACATATTAAGAGTTGGGGGACCCGGGAGCTGGGACTATGCAGAGGCTACGACGTAGAAGCTTGATTAACAGCGGGGTTACACGTTGCCGCCGCGCTGCTCGAGTAGGAGCTGAGGTACTCAGGCTGAATCCTGCCTTGGCTGTCCTAGGCTCAGAATACGGCGTGCTTCACTCAGATCATTATTGCACAACATTGCAGGGAGCTGCTTGAAGAGACTTGCACCTGCCAATCTCTCATGTGCAGGCCAACTGTCTATGCAATGGTTAAGCTCATGAGCCACGCTCCAGGAGGGTTGAGTGCGCCATAATAATTTTTGGAAAAGGCTTTTTTCTCAAATCCCCTTGACAGATAAAACTCCAAGCCAACAGGATTATTTTCCCACATATGAGCACTGACGACCTGCAACCCCTTTTGGTTAGCCAGATCAGTCCCGTATTCGAGAAGCGCCTTTCCAACGCCCTTTCTTTGATAGCGTGGAAGTACTGCAAGTGTCTTGACATATAGTTCGTGCTGTCGTTCATATGACAAGACAATGCCACCGACTGGAATCTCTTTGTAAAAGGCGACAACAGTCGTCTCCTCATCATGTGCTATTTCAGCATACCATTTTTTCGAATATTTTATGCTGAAAACAGAGTTGTTAATGGTCTCAAGGTACTTGATGTTGTGGATGTTCCCCCTCACGAGTTCAATGTTAGGCATCACCACTAACGCCAGATCTGGTCGGCAACTAGGAAAGTAAATTGGCAATCACAAGCGCCATTAGTAACGACGACTTGTCGTGATCGATTTGATTTGGCGGCGACAATTAAGGTCCAAATAACCTGTATAGATAGTTATGAGGAAGCCTCCGAAGACGGCCGAGCTCCGGTGATACGCATTTATGGAGACACCGATTCACAGGTTCCTTGCACGCTCCATGTCCACGGTGTCTATCCGTATTTATACATCCAGGTTCCTGTCGGTGAAGATCCAGAGCCTTTTGCGTTTCGTCTTCGTAAAGGTATCGACATTGCGATGAGAACTGCCTACCGCAGGCGTGAGGACTCCAAAAACTCGCAGTTTGTGAAGATGACACAAATCTGCAAGGCGGTTCCTTTCTACGGCTACCATGTGGGGTGGAGGCTTTTTGTCAAGGTCTACTTCTACAATCCGTCCTACGTGCCAAAATGTGCCGATCTTTTGGTCAATGGTCATGTTCTTGAGCGGACAATGCAACCGTGCGAGGCACATATACCCTATCTCCTTGCATTTTTAGCGGACTTCAATTTATCTGGCTGCGACTGGATCGCCTTACAGGACTTTTCCTCGAGACCTGAAAATGGTTTTAGGAAAATGTCCTTCAGCCAACTTGAGTTGGACGTGGATGCCAACGCTATAATCAACAGATACTCTTTGAAAGAAGCGCCTTTGCATTATTCGTTCGCCAGCGAGACTTCCGATCACGTGGGCACCAAAATTGAAAGCTTGAGGCAGCTAAAGAGACAGGATCATGAGCGCAGGGTGTCATTGGGTGTCGTCCAATACAGCAAAACCCTGGCCTCAGGAACGACTTACTCTTCCGGCATTGAGTGGGAGCGACAGAACGAACTACTGGCAAAAATGGCAGAACGGATACGGGAAAGTGAGATCGACCAGTCTCATAAGATATATGAGCCCACGCTGGAATCGTTCGCTGGGGAAAATAGCATTCCAACTATTTTTGAAACGGTAGGGCTGTCGGTAAAGAATTTAGAGTCATTGCTGTCAGATGAAAACCCTGAGCAGACTCAGACCAGGTCATCGCAAGATTTTGTCTCCTCAGCACATACGAGCCAAGGTTCATACACGGGCAAGCCACACAAGCGTAGAAGGCTGTTGTCAGGGAGCCTTGAAGAACAACTGGCAATAGCCAATCGCTCTTTTAGCAAAGCAGAGCTAGAAACTAGCGCTTCCCAGGCTTCGGAACAGCTCTTATCTCAGTATTCACATGCTTCCAAGATTGTAGCGAGCCGGGTTGCTGCAAAGTACGATCAACAACACGATAGCCTACTTTTGGCAGCACTGTCTCCGAGTTCCAATGTACTGGAAACTGTAGCAGGTATAACGGTTCCCAAGAAACCCTTTTGTGGCGACCAAAACGATGTTCCGTTCTTTCCTTTGCTATATGGGGGGAAAGAAATCAAGTTGAAGGGTAACGCTGTGACAGACTTGCGCCCCTTCCAACTGGCCGAGGATATGACTTTCACCCCGTTGTATACCTTTGCGTTTGAGGACAATTGTTTGCAGGATGAGCTCGACACGGGTTTCTTGCAATTGGCTGGGGCACCTCCCTCTTACCAGGAGGTCAAAGATTGGGCATCATGTAACCTGAACAACAGTGCGGGCCCCAGTGTCGATGAGATGCCCTACATCATACCCAGTCTTGAGAGTATTGAACCCAGCGACGAGATGTCAATACTAGCCGTAGAAGTACATGTCCAAACACGACGAAATATGGTGCCATCTGCTAAAGTGGACCCTATCAGCGCTATATTTTGGCATGCTTTTGTGCCGCGGCTCCATCACAAATCACAACGCGGTATCTTAACCGTGAAGGAGACAGATTCGTTGAATGGTTGTGTAGTCACTGTCGCTCAGGATGAAAGAGAGCTTCTGCAGAAGCTCAAGGAGTTGATACGGAAATATGACCCAGATGTGCTTTGTGGGTACGAGACAGGGACAATGTCGTGGGGCTATATATCTTCACGGTACCAGGTTATTTACAACGATAAAATGGACCTAGGGCGTATTAATGACGAGAATACGTTGAAAGAGCTGCCTTTCAATGCCACAATAGCTGCGAGAGGCCGGCACGTCCTCAACTTGTGGACTATACTACGTTCTGAGGTTACATTACTGAACTACACTTTGGAGAATGTGGTACAAAGCGCATTCCACCAGCCGACACCACATCTATCCTTTGACGCGCTCACCGAAATATGGGATCAGGGAGGCGCCACTGAGTTTTATGGGCTCTTAAATTATTACTTTCAAAGACTACAATTTATGCTCAGATTGCTGGCACATTTCGAGATCATAACCAAGTACAGCGAGCAGGCTCGTATTATTGGCATAGATTTTCTGTCCACCTTGACAAGAGGTTCGCAGTACAAGGTTGAGGCGGTACTCTGTCGCATGGCAAAAAGGGAAAGCTTCATATTCCTATCACCAAGCAAAAAGCAGGTAAGCCAGCAAAATGCTCTCGAGTACATCCCACTAGTAATGGAGCCAAAATCGGGTCTTTATACCGATCCAGTGTGCGTGCTTGATTTTCGAGCACTCTATCCGTCGATCGTGATCGCTTACAACCTTTGCTACTCCACTTGCTTAGGAAGAGTAGATTTATGGAGAGGGAAAAACAAACTAGGCGTACTCCAAGACTTGCAGCTTCCTGATGGACTGCTTCAAAGTTTGAAGGACAAAGTATACATTGCGCCTAATGGAATAGCTTATGTGCAGCCATCGGTACGAAGGTCTCTGTTGGCCCAGATGTTGGAAGAAATTTTAGGCGCACGATTCATGATCAAGGACAGTATGAAGCTCAAAAAGGGCGACGTCAGGTATCACCGAAAACTGAATGGACAGCAGCTGGCGCTCAAGTTCATCGCCAACGTCACGTATGGCTACACTTCTGCTTCCTTTTCTGGGAGAATGCCATGTGCCGAGCTGGCAGATAGTATAGTTCTCAGCGCCCGCGAGATTTTAGTCAATTCCATCAAATTGATAGAATCGACAAAAAAATGGGGCATGATACCGGAGGTCGTGTACGGTGACACGGACAGCTTATTTGTCCGGTTGCCAGGAGTTAATAGGACACAGGCGTTTGCGATTGGAACCGAGATTGCAGACATGATTACTGCTTCCTGCCCATCGCCGATAATGCTAGAACTGGAAAAAGTGTACCACCCTTGTTTTCTACTCACCAAAAAACGCTACGTGGGTAATAGCTACGAGACTCCGCATGTTACGAGGCCCAAGTTTGATGCGAAAGGGACCGAGACAGTCAGGCGAGATGGTACGCCGATTGAACAGAAGCTGGAGATGCGGTCACTACAAATACTCTTTGAAACAAACAATATATCGCAAGTCAAACAATATCTCCGGAACCAGTGGCGCCGTATAATTAACGGAAGGATCCCGGTACGGGAGTTTTGTTTTGCTCAAGAGGTTAAGCTGGGTTCCTACAGCACTACCAGTACGGCAAGCCTTCCGGGTGGAGCTGTTGTGAGTCTTGCCAAGATGGCAAAGGATGAAGGTGCAGGGCCGCAGTACAGAGAGCGTGTCCCTTTCGTAGTGACGGCTGGTCCCCCCGGGTCACGCATAGCGGATAGATGCGTGTCACCGGAAGACTTTATGCTGAACCGAGACTTGGTCATTGACTCTGACTACTACATTTTGAACAACATTATACCGCCACTGGAACGGTTTTTCAATTTGCTGGGAGCGAACGTCAAAGAGTGGTACCAAACTATGCCCAAGCCAGTTCGGGGTTTCCACGCCAACGGTAATGGTGAGACGCTGCGACACTATCTGAAGAATACAAGCTGCAGTGTCTGTCTGGCCAAGTGTGATCAACCTCTTTGCTCAAATTGCCAGAAAAATAAGCCGAAAGCTTTGTACGTGCTGTTGTCCCGCGCACATATTGCGGAGAAGCAAGTACAGGAAACGAATCTAGCCTGCACTCAGTGTAGTGGCAGGCTAGGCAAGTATTGCAGGTCACTAGACTGCCCCATGTTCTATGAGCGGGAGAATGCTGCGGCCGAGCTGGTCTCTGTCCAAGCGGTCAATGACCGCGCAATGGTTGATATAGAGCTAGATTGATATGTGCTTATATGGCCAGGCTGATTTTTGACCATTGGGGGTCCTGGATGAAAGCGCACAGGACACGCGATGCACTGTTCTGGATGAGAGGGTGGCTGGCCACACTGGGTTAGCGGATTCAAATGCACCAACAACTTACACTTGGAGGAACCGTTCGAGGCCGCGGCGTCTCTGCTCAATGACCTCGTCACTGAACCTATTCTTGAAGACTTTTCCAGGAAGACTGGGAAGAACGACTTTGTGGATCTCGTGTTCCAGATATTCTCGGAATGCTTCAAAGTCGCTGTAGCGACGCCGCACCGAGGACGTGCGCTTGCCAAAAACAGGGATATTTGTCTGGGTTAGTGAGCAAACGTAGATAGTGTACATACCCTGCAAACAATCTCGTAGTCCGTGTACATGCTCCGTGTGGTGCCATGCGTCTTGGGGTTGACGACCTCAATCTCAAGGAAGTTCTCGGGTACCCCGTAGATCTCCTCGAAAGATTGCTCTCGGAACCGTGGAAGCGGCTCAAAGCTGCTCTCTCCATTGGTCTCTCCGATCTTGTCGGGCATAGATGTGAATTTGTGGGCCATTGCAATGCCGAAAACGGGGCCTGCCGTTAACTGTTTCAGTTGCTGATAACTTAGCCAAAATGACTTAAGCAACTGGTTTGCGCGAAAGTTGTAGGGTCCTCGCAAATGTAATGAGACGAAACAAGTAGAAACGCTGCTGCTACTATCTAATTAACGAGGGAACATTTCCTCGATGGCGGTGCTTAGCTGGTATATATCCAATTAAGCCTCTTTACATAACAATCGTCTCGCCAGTCGTGTCTTGGCTGTGTTTCCCAGCAATGATGCCTCACAACGGCAGCGGCAATGAAGCATTCATCTCTCCCCAGAAAGTGGCTGTTCTGATGATCATAAACCTCTACTCCCACGGGGTCATTGACCAGGCGCACATAGTTCCTGTGATGGCTGATGTCGTGGGCTTTCTGAAGGACGACTGCCAGAATACGACCATCGAGAAGATCAAAGGGACATTGATTGCCGATGAAGACCCTACCGGTGAGACCCCTCTATACACCGAGTTTCTGGTGGAGCTTTGGTCTCTGGACGCACTGGACGACCTGGAGGAGTTCTTTCTCACCACAGAGGCACGCGTCGTACCTGACAACGTGGATCTGCGTTATGTTAGTGAGGCCACTAAGAATACCAAATGTATGGCGGCAAGCTCGCTGCTGGGCGGGTTCGCCCTCGATTGCGTATACGCGTACGCTCAACTTACATTCGATCAGCGGTGTGGACTATGGAACCAGTTCTTATCTCTACGTGAGCAGACCAGGGAAGAGGCAGAACTTAGACATCTGAACTTGTCACAAGAGCTATCTCCGTTTTACAAGAAAGTGGCTGCACTTACCAGAAACTTTGCCGGGTTCCAGAATCTCGAGCACGACGCATCACGCGATTTTACTGCCACATTCGACAGGTTCGTTGAGGCCAAACAAAAAAGGGATCTGCCGGCAGCGGTTTCTGCATTACATGAAGCCTATGATCTGGCCCCCCATCTACCCCGTGAGGACGCGCTGTTCGAGCTTGCAATGACACAAGAATCCCTGGGTCACCAACAAGATGCTTTGAAAAGTGCCGAGGAAGCGATTGTGATTGCTCGGCGAGCTGCAAATGTCCGCTGCATTATCAAGGTGGTGACGTGGCTCTGCTGTCGAGTAAAAGACTACCCTGACTTGAGACTCTCGCGTACGTTTGGCACCAAACAACAGCTCTGGAGATACCTGGAAAATGTCAGCCTAGACGTTGGAATGCCTTCCATCAAGGCGGTCGTAACAGTCATGGGTATGCTCAACGATCTTGAGGCAGGCGACAAGCCTGCTGTTGTGCTTGAGGATCTCACCAAGTGTCTTTTGGTTCTGCCAGTGATCCAGAATCTTCACGCCGAGATGGAGCTCAATTTCCACGTTGGGCAGGCTGCTGTCTGGCGAAGGTACGGGAAGGGCCTCCTGGCTCGTTGCTACACCGGTATTGTCAATAAGCTCTTGGAGAGCCAGAGGATCAAAAAAGACACCCTTACCTATGCCATGGTGAAGTCGTGTCTGCTGTTGCAAGAAGGTATTGACTTTGGATATACCAGCAAAGCTCTGGAGGACCTGATGGCCATGCAACCGCACGTTGTGGAAAATAGCCGAGCCCTGGATTATTGGCGGGTGACGAAACTGATACTGCGGGCAAACGCACTTACAAAACGCCTAAATCTGCCAGCTGCGCGCGACATTGTCGATCTTTTGAAATCACTTTCTGGCGTAGACTATGTCACCAAGCAGTGCATCAACTTTCGGGAGCTGGAACTGCTGCTTGCCCAAAAGGCTTTTGGCAAAGCACACTCGCTTGCATTATCCATGTGTGAAGAGTGTAGAAAGGAGAATGTGGACGTGTCCTATGAGGCAAGGTATTTACTGATTGCTACTCGGGCTCTTCTCTCCTTTTCCCCTCGTACCCAACGGGTCCGTGGTGTCGAGGCGCTCACGTTCGCTCAACGAGCGCTTTCCAAAGCTACCGCAGCGACCCATATTCCACTGGTATTAGAAGCCAAAGTGGTTGAGGCACGCATATACCATCTTATGGGCGAACACAAAATGGCGAGAACTTTGTGTGTTGAAATAATTCCGCAAGTATCCGCTTGCATGATGCCGTACCTCATATCCGAGGCAAATACGGTATACGTGTCGTCGATTATTGAGCTTTACCACGGAGGAAAGTTGGATCGCAAGTCTTTGCTCCACGCGTTTAACCGAGCACAACATGCCCTGAATATTTACAGAGATTGCGATTTTGTCTCACTAGATCGACAGCTTCTTGATTTGCGGCAGGAGGTGATGCGGGAGCTGGATCTTCCGCTCCTTCATAGCGTGGAGGATATCGACGATGCCGATTACAGGATCCAGCAGCTGAAGCAGACCGTGTGTATTCGACCAAGCTATTCACGAACACAAGGCAACAGAGCGTTGGTAAGAGAGCAAAAAAAGTTGGAAGCTCAGCGAGGACCTCCGCCAAAAAGGTTTAAATCAAGTCTATTTATTTGACCCCCACTGCATGCGGGATGCTGGTTCAAAGCTCCTTTATAAATAATCTGGTTGCTAATTATGTACATATTTTAGATTCAATATCACAAATTGTAATATCACGAATTCATTAATGATGCAAGTCGGATAATGAGATCCCAGGTGCCGAACATGACAATGCTATTGGGTACGGTTCTCAGAAGATGCGGTGCAAGCCCACCATACAAGGCGCCAAACCCGTCTTCTCTCACCACCATCTGGAAACAGTGAATGAGGCCTTTATACTTTGGGTGGCCATCTTTCATCGGCGCTTGACGTAGCCGTGTCCGCACTACCTCGTGCGGATATGTAAGTAGCGACGCAACAAACTTAGCTGCACCGGCTGCCCCAGATCGCGCAAACCATGTGTAGAACTTATCTGACGTCGTTATAGCATGGCCCTCCTCCTGGCGGCGTTTTTCGCGGCGCGAAACGAACAGTTTCATCCTTTCATAGAGAACCCATTGGATGGAGCTTTCCACAGTCCCCAGGTACGAGGCAGAGAGTCCTCGATAGAGAGCAGTGACGCCTTCATTCTTAACGATTTTCCGTAGCGCGTCCCAGCTATTTTTGTAGAGTCGTTGACCACCATCTTTGTCAAGCTGAAGTCTTGTTTTGATCAGCCAGATTGGGTTGGTGACTGTAGACGTCACAATGCCCGCATTCACTCCGGCCATCAGGTGGATCCAGGGGCTGGGTTCCATGCGAGGATCGCTGAAGTGCTTGGTTAGAAACTCCTTTCCCAGTCCGTAGGTCGCAAAGTTCACTGATCTTGCGGGCACCACACCAGCCAGCGTTGGTCCAAGCCCTTTAAAAAGGGCTCTAAAGCCGTCCTTGTAATACACTTTGTTCATATAAATGAAAATGTCTGCCAAGTGCAGGAACCCGCGGCGAAAGAGGCCTGCTTGCTCTATGCGAGGAGTGTACATAGATGTGATCATGTCACTTTGTAGACGAGTTTTGACAACATCGAGTGGACAAGTTACCAGTGCCCCGGCCATGCCACCCACCCCACCGGCGAGAAAGTGTATCCATGGACTCACCTTCACATCATCAATTTTCGCAGGGCCACGTATCGCTACTGTCTTTTCGACGGGAACAATCGCAGACGACTCATCGCTTGTGAAGTTCTCATGCCTCCCTTCAGGAGGCGTGGGAGCCTTTGAGGTCTCAGAACATTGCATAGCCATGCGTTTCTGTGAAAGAATTGCAGTACAATGTTTATATAATTTTTCAGTCGATTAAGCTCAGCACTGCATGATAAGTTAAGGACTGCATAGAGTGATGTCTAGGCGCACTCCGACATTGAGGAATGTCGGGATGCACGCCATGGATTTATTCTACTGATGCCTGCGGTAGATATCTGTTAGATATTGTCTTCCTCCTCTTGGACATACTCGAGTTTGCGGATCTCAAACAGGCGGTTTCTAGCGTTGGCCAGGCTCTGCTCAAGCTTGAGCACCTCAACCTGTTGCTCCATCGCAGCCGTACGGAATTCGTGAGGAGAAAGCTTGCTAAAGTCAAAGCTTTCCGCGCCATGGTTGCGACTCTGTTCGAGTATCTCCTGCACGCGCGCAACAAGAGACCGACAGGCCGAGGTGACGGCCCTGCTCGCGCCCTCCAGCTTTTCCTGCGTCTTGGACATATGGTCGGCCCTTACACGCGAGGCCGCGACCAACTGTGCTGTTGACGATGCAACCTCTTTCGAGGCTACGATCAGCTCTTCGGGCGTGTTGCCGCCGCTCAAAGTGCCGTCTGCGGTTTCAATGAGAACATTTGTTGAACCAGCAACTGCTCTGGCGGCAGATATAAGACCCTGTGTCCACCTGTGGTTCTTTTTGTAGTAAGACGTCTTGCTGTCAGTTCCCCGGCCGCGGGCTACGATTTCCTGCTGACACTCTGTGGCAGCCTTGATGAGAACAGCGATCGCCGAAGTCACAGCCACAGCAGCAGCAAGGATGGCCTCATTGATCTGTCTGTCAAATGCCGAAAACTTGGGGTCTCTGGGCTGAGATAGTAGCTTGGTGAGATGCTGGTTGGCCTTTTCTACGGCATCGGCAACTCTAGACATTTCATTGTCTACCAAGTCGCCAATATCCCCCTTGTGCGCCAAGTCTGTACGAGGAAGCAAAGCCTCAGCAGCTTGGGAAAGCCGCTGCAGAGCCTCTTGAACCTCAACGTGGTTGGTGATAACAAGCTCTATCTTATCATCAATCTCAAGTCCTGCAAGCAAGTCTGACTGCAGGCTGCCATAAAAGGAGCACACGGCAACGGCAGCATCATTAGCTGGCGCCTGGAATTTCTCTGCAGCGGTATCAGCGTTCAGCAACAGACTAAGCCCCTTAACGTTGGCCAAAATATCCGAGGTTGAGGTTGCCAAAAGCATGGCCGACTTGATGAGAAGCGCAGCCTCTCCTTGAGGGCCCTCAGCAAAGTAGTTGTTGAATGCACTGCTAAAGTCGTCAGCGTTAATAGATGCTTTTTCAACAATACTCAGGAGATAGGAGGCGCTGGCATTCTGGTTGCCTCCATCTGTGGGGCTTTCGAATTGGAACAGAGCCTCCTGAACCTGTTCCGCTGCTGACACCAGGACTGCGTCTATGAGGGCATCCAACTTGGTCGAGTTGGGACCGTTGGTGATTGACAAGTCACGCAAAGCATCCTCCATAGCAATTATAGTTTCTTTCAAGATGTCAATTTCGTCATCCTTCTTCTGCAGGGTGTCGTTGCCCCCCAACTGCCTCAGCTTGTCTTCCAACAGCGCAATTTCGCGATTGTGGTTTGCAGTCAGCGCATCCACATCTCCACTTTTGAGCTTGGACGACTCCGAGACTTTATCATTCAAAAGCGAAATATCACGCTCCAACCTGTCTGTTTCGTCCTTGTGCTGACCCCGCGCGCGGTCCAGCTCGTAGCGAGCACGGTCTCGTTCACGGATCAAGTCCGCTAGCTCGAGATTCTTGGCCTTCAGGTCTCGCTCAACCCGCTCCCGCTTTTCCAGCGCCTCGGATGCAGAGGCAGCCTTGGCCTGGGCCTTTTTGAACTTTGCCAAAAGATCCAAGTGCTCCTGACGTAGCTGCGAGTAAAGCTTGGCAAGCGCCTCGTACTTTGACTTCCAGCTCCTGATCTGCTCCTGGAGACTATCCACCTGGTCGGACCGAGAATCAACCTGTTGCTGGAACATGCCCTTGGTCTGGTCGAGCTCGCTCTCGAGCGCCTGCACGCGGTGATCGTACTGCTGTAGAAGCATGCGTGCTTCTTCTTGTTCGTTCTGAGAGTGAAACAGCTGCTGCTCAAGTTCTGCAACGCGACCCTCGACGTGCTGCTGTTGCTGCCTCCGCATAAACTCTTCTTGGGCTTGGTGCTGCTGGGCAAGTAGAGCCTGCTGCTGAGCTTCAAATTGACGCTGCTGCTCCAGGGCTAACTGTTGCTGGCGAGCAATTTCTGCCTCCTGCTCTTGCTGGAGACGCAGCTGGCTGTCGGCGTAGTCTTGTTGCTGGGCCCACCAGTCGCCGGTGGGCTGGGCGATGATCGGGGGGGTCGGGGCAGGCGCAATGCTCGTGTTGGCGGACGTGTCCCCAGTTTTGTGCTCGATGGGCCGGGAAGGAAGTGGTGGAGCGCCCTCGTCGGTCGCAAACAGGTTTGGCGGTTCCTCGGTCAGCTCAGGGATACTGATCAGCGATGTCAAGTACTTGAGGGTAGTACAGTCGAAGTAGAAGTTACGCAACCGCCGGTGTTGCGAGTAGTACCTGCTTCGCAAGGCCTCTAGCGCATCGGTGTCGTTGGCAGAGTGGAGGGCCCGCAGCATAGACGTCGAGAATCGGTAGATGCCGTAGGACTCTGCCACCACCGGCACCAGCGCCGAGATCTTGCAGTCGTTGCCGTAGCGACCCTTGAGACTGGCAAACACCAGGCGCTGGAAATCGTCAATGCTGTCTTGGAGGTTCAGCAGATCAATGATGGCCTCGTAGCCCTCGTTCGGGTCGTCGGTGGCCCGCAGCGAAATGTACTCCTCGTACTCGAAAGTCCCATTGAATTCGGGGTGGTTACGATGGAACTCAAGCTTGTGGAGGAGCAGTCGCACGTACTCGTCGATGAGACGCGTGTACCCTGCGGAATTGTAGCCGCCGTGGCTCTTGGCCAGGCTGCGGATCCAATTGGTCTGGTGCTGCGCCTCCCTGAGCACGCTCTGGTGGCCCTCCTGGAGAACCTTGTGGATAAGCTGCAGCGCCTTGAACGTCTGCACCTGGTCGTTCTGGATGGGCAGCAGCCGGATTGCGTTCCAGAACTCCTTGCCACTGCGGTGGTCCCACGTGTACACACCGCATGCGCGCACATGCTTTCTCTTGGGGGCAGTCTCTTCTGCTGAGCACGCTTTACGCACGCTCGTGTTGATGTCTGTGTCGCCACGCAATATAGACAGCGACATCCTCAGCGACCGCCGGCACTCGAACCAGTATTTGTCAGGATCTCGATAAGAGGCTCTTGGTGACCACTTGGTGACACCAGTCACCTACGCGTTGAAACCGCACGAAGCGATTCTGCCGGTAGTGGGCTCCAGGGTGTCCAGTCTATTCGGGTCTGGGACACAGGCCTGCACACAGGCCTCGGAAACCTTGTGTGTGCCTATACTAGACCAAGTGCGACCGTTGGAGATGAGCATAAAGCATACTTGAAGGCCACCGCAGTTATATTAAAACGCTGCGTGGCGATTGATATCCACAACCCCTCAAAACCCGTCTATTCCCGAGCCGGCCGTTTTGTCAAGTCCTCTTTGCTTGACAGCCTTGGGATCGTCACGTGCGGCTGCAGATGTCCGATCAGACTGCTATTGTCGCGAGGAACCCACAGCAGCCCCGCTGAGAGAGACACATGATCCGCATATCTACAGCAATCTTTCGGACATTCTGTCGCGGCAATTCTCCAAAGCCCTAGCCTAGTGCACATTCTCTGCGCCATAAGTGCGGCCCCATGGCTAGGGCAGCTGGACGGATGGACGGTGCCCTAACCCCAATCTCATTCTGTATATTAGTTCAGCGAAGCCCATTTTTCGCCAAAGTTTATGACCTCTATTGATAACCTCAAACCGTTTGGTAAGTAGCCACTATAGACGGAGCAGCGCGGAGGGCCAGGTGTGGTATTTGCCCGGGCGTGTACGCTGGGCGGCCCGATTCTGGCCGCTTGGGGTGGCGCGACATTCCGGCCCGATTCTGGGACGCCCCCGGGTTCCCCGCCTTTTCCGCCACTTTTCCGCCGACTTGGCACAGTGCTAACCTCAGATCCGTTTGCCGACACTGGAGACAACGAACCCCAGGTTGCCAGCCACATCCATATCCGCTGCCAGCAGCGTAACGGCCGCAAGACCATTACGACTGTCGAGGGCATCCCCACGGAGTACGATTTGAAGCGTATCTTGAAGACACTCAAGAAAGATTTTGGCTGCAACGGCCACATCAACAAGGACCCCGAGCTCGGCGATATCTTGCAATTCCAGGGCGATCAGCGCGAGAAAATGATTGAGTTCCTGACCACTGCTCTCCAGATTGACAAGAAGAACATCAAGGTCCACGGTTTTTAATGTTGTATCGGTTTACACCCGTGTTTACATACACAACAACCTATTCAGTAGATTATTATTATGCCTTTGTAACTAAATGCGGTAGCCAGCGGTCTGCGGCTGCCGGACCCCGCCAGGTGGGGGCTACAGAGTTCTGAAACATGTGGGCGGGTACCACTGGCGACCAGCGCGCCTGGCGTCCTGTCTCAGCTCGGACAGTCGGCTCTGCCGCCGTTGCCCCTGGCTGCTGGTCTGCTTGTCACGTGCCCAGTGGGAGGAATGTCTTACGAGAGTTTCGCAGTTGGCATCAAACTTTTCAGCGCTCTGGCGATGTGAAATACAGCTCCAAAAGCACAAGGTATGTACGGCAATGATTATTTGTATCCAATTGTTCCTACTGAGGTACTCTGAAGACACCATAATTTGCATTCCAAACGCATATGAGCCCGGCTAACTAGTGGATGATGATTGATTCGACCGGGCGGACTGAAAACTGGCTCTGCCCTCGGGCACCCGCCGGCCGTACAACCGGTGGAGGGTCTTTTTACTGGTGAACGGTCTTTTCTGATGCGCTGTTTGCGGAAATGTACTTCACATCGCTATAGCGGTGTTTGTAGTTGAGCACCCGGTGATGACCACTTATTCACACTGTATGAAAACCATGAGTTACCAAAAAAAAAAACTGATTTAATGAATCTGAGGGTGCTTTTAGTCTAGCTTTGTTTAGAATAATACAGCTGCATTTTCAGCGCGGCGTCTGTACTCAATGCGCAATGCGCTACTTGGTGGTATCCGAGGCCGCTTCTAGTCTAGCTCTGGTTAAAATAATACGGCTGCACTTGGGTGGGGCTCTACCAACTGCACCTCAAATCACACTGCTACCGGTAGTCGCTAACAGCCCAGAGGAACGGACCGTTGGGATCGTTCAGGCAAATGTATTCCGCTGCGAGGAACGCCGTCCATATGCGATGACAAACAGAAAGATGGAAAATGTACAGCTTCCAGTGGCAAACCCGGGCTAGACCAGCAGTTTGTAACAGCCAGTGAAGTGTTACAGTCCCCGAGTCCAGAAACTACATGAGCAACAGGCCGTGTCGCAGCAGGCATGCTGTGGCGGCAAATATGCACTCAGTTGATTGGTCAGAAACCAGGGCCTAAGATAACGTCGTCCCGGCTCAATGTGGAGCAGCTCTTCGGGCGGGACAAACCGTCATTCCTGCTCATGTGTCACATAACTGCACGGCACCTGTTTTTGCAGTTTCACTCACCAATTTTCCTGCCGCCAAGTTCGAAGCTTCCATGCACGCTGCACGATGTACTGCACGACTTATGCATGATCTTCAAAAATATTTCTGAGTCAAAAACACACCTATCTTTCTACTACATTGTCTCGTAGAGAAAACACATTTAATTTAATGCCAAGCCGATCGTCTAAGCGCAAGCTAGTGTCGACTGAAATGCTCTCTGACGAGCCGAGGGCCAAGCGCCCCCTGAGTCTCGAGAAAAAATCTCTGGCTTCAGCACCTCCAGTGGTGGTCGAGGACAGTACAAGTGCGCCACTGGTGTACACGCCTGCCGAAGAATCCGAGCCGCTGCTCGAATTGAATAACAAGTCCCTGGTGGCTAGCCTTGCGGACGGGTTCGCCGAGTCTCAACTTGACAATGCTTTTCCGAGCTCACCCTTGGACACAGATGCTTCTGCCGTTTCTGACGAGTGGACGCCGCAGCTAGAGTCGCCGCTCGACTCGCAGCTCGACTCGCCGTCATCGTTCTCAATCTTGGGCGCAAGCCCTGCTATCTCTACCTCCAGCGGGCTGGCGGCCGACAACACCTCCACAACGCTGATCGACGACTTCATTGACTACGAGTCCATGTGCGAAGACTCAGGCAGTGAGTCTGCCTCCGACGAATCCGCACCGTCCACACCGCGCCCAGAACGGGAGGCTGAGCGGCCCGTCTCCCTGTGCAGCTACCGCGACAGGCACGTGGACTCTATGCTTTCGAACCTCCAGGTGAACCGGCGCCATATTGACGCTACCTGGGCATTCATGGTCCAGGACATGCTGCCCGCAATGAGGGCAGCCTACGTCCAGAACGTTCTCATAGCTGCAACTGGCCTCAAGCAGTCCAGCATCAAGTCGGGCTTGGCCCGCCAAACCATGGGGCCCGCCGCCAAAGTCTAACCTATTCCTATTTATTCCACTCATGCCCCGTCACACTGCATTCCCCAGCAGCAAATGAATCCCCCTGTATATATGTGAATAACTGAACCCTAGTGCGCCATGCCGCTTTCTGTTTACAAAATCCCCACCATTGATCTTGCATACAACCCCGTGATGCACGATATTCAGGCTGCTATGACCACCCTGCGCCACCAAAGTTCACAGTGGTACACCAAATTCGTGCACAAGGTCGCATTGAACCCTGCAGTCTCCTGGTGTGCTGTGACCGCGATGCTGGTCCTACTTTGCGCCGGCGCGCTGAGCGACACAGCTGCGGCACACCTCCTGGGCATGACCAGGGCATTGCTGGCCAGTATGTGGATGTTCAGTGGCATTGGCCTGCTTCTTGGTCTTTACGGGCTGCTCTGCGGACCGACTGCCCTGGCCGTCACCCCCGCGCCCAGATCATGGTGGTCGCTGGTGCGGGACCCCTCATTGCTCACGGTCGTTGTGACCTCTTGTCTATGCACTGTCTTGTGCACACTGGTGCTGCGTCGTTACGACGTGGCTGGATTCACGCTCAAGACGCGGGCGCAAGAGCCTGGGGCCGTGGAGGTCACTGATACGCAGTCCAGGCACATCTTGCAACTGATTGACCGCTCAAACGACTCTAACCTGGTCCGCCTGGAGCACGTAGTCAAGGTACGGGGAGATCAAGTCTTGCACCAGGTGTCGGTGCGAGCACAGCAGCATATTAATGAGCTGCACCAGCGAGTCGCTAGCCTGGACCAGCGCGTCTTGATGCAGGAGCAACGCCTCACAAAGCAGGAGCGCGCCATTTATGAGCCTAAAGAATCCTACTTTACTGCCAATGAGGCCAGAGTCGCGAAAGAGGCCAAGTCCCTCCGGCTGTCCAAGTCGCCTAGGCAGGGACCGCTCCAGGTGCTCGCAAATGGAGCATGCCCTGCGCGCAAATGGCCCAAGTCCGGCGACACAGTCGAGGCCCATTACCGTATGCCAGTATCCCAGTCGCGTAGCGACAAGCCTCGCATGTCGCCGGGCCTAAGCGCTCGTAGAACGTATTGGGCAGATGCTCCTGGCAGTGATCGAAGTTCTAACGTGCCGCCTCGCGCACCCACTCCCGCTGCGCTCCTCCCAAGCCCGCCAGCTGTCCAGGTAAAGGCCGAACCGGATAGCCCAAAGGTGCAGTCTCAGGAGTCCGGGAAGCAGGCCGCTCAGCTGGCCCTGGCTCCTCCACCCAGTCCTCAGGAGCTCAAGGAGTACCTTGTCCAGGGTGCGCGCCAGGATTACCGCCGTCTGTTTATCCCTGGCCGCGGCTGGGTGGGTTCGCGCAAACTGCAGGCCGAGCTGAACCTCTCGGACCAGGAGCTTCGCCAGTCCGTGGAGTCCACCCCGGTGTCGTCGTCAAAGGAGCCCATCACGGTGTCGCTCGACGACGTTGTCTCTGGTAAGTATGTTGCCAGTCATGAGGCCAGTCGTGAGGCTCAGGCCCGTGCGGCTGCAAGTGCCCCTGAGGCGTCTGCGTCTACGCCGCCGCCACCCGAAAATACGGTTGACCCCGATATCACGCCTAAGGCTGCACGCTCCCCTGCGTCCCCCAACGCGTCTGAGGCCCCGCCTGACGGTGTCACACAAAGCTAGTCTTTTCGCATGCGTTTGTCTATGGCTGCAGCTCGCGGCTATATCCAACCTAACACACGTCCTCATAGCATTCTCATAACATAGCAGGTATTTAACAAATAAATATACGTATCAGGAGTACGAAGTACAAAGTGCCGCCGAGTGGGTGTCGGCGAGCGAGTGCTGAGTTAACCATTCGTGAAAGTAGTCGCTGGAGATATTCTGCTCGTCGCGATATGCACACCACTCAAGGTAGTTAACAAGGTGCTTCTTGGTGGAAAAATGGTCGTGGAACACGCCAGTTACAGACTGGGCGCTGTTGCCAGGAACTGGGAGGGCTAGATGTTGGTCGTCTGCCCAGCCACAGATGGCACACTCCATGTAGGACGTCAGGTTTGGCATAGTGTGCCGAGAAAAGGCCGCTATAGTGTGAGAGGGCTACAGCTTTGGCAACACAACTTTGACAAGCTACGTGAGGTCACTGTGGACCCCCGGTCTTATATGCGGCGTCTAACCTCTGTGTCTGCGCTGATTTTGTCTCAGACGCGCATATGCAGGGAGAATGCATGCTTGGCTTACTCGGCATCGAGGGCGTCGGATTCCTGAAAGAGCGGCACGTAGGCTGGAGGTTCAGCAAATACACTTGCCGGTTCCGCTCGCCGCGCCTAATGCTGTTGAAACGTTTTCTTCCCGGTCGGTCCAGTGGCGTCCGGCCCCCCTGGACTGCGACCTGCACAATGTCTGCCTTCCCCGGCAATGCTGACACCGGTTGGCGGCTGTTACAACAACCTGCGAGCAGGGGCGCGCGGAATTTTGCCTGCCTTGTATGTACGGAATACTGCAACGACTGGACACTGAACTTGTGCAAAGCTCGCGTTAAATGGAGCAGAGCCAGCGCTCGTCAAGGGCTACCCTTGTCTGAATTCCTTACACGGGCCGTTCCTGGACGGTACATGATCGTCGTCTCAGTTCGTCATATCAACAAAACTGAGGATTATGTTACCACGCGGAGCAATGCTTCAGATGTAAAAGCCGTGGGGTCTACGATGAGCATATTGGAGCGTGGCCCATGCAATTGCTTGAGTTTTGTGCCGTGCAGTGATGCCGGGACTTGCATAACTTTGATCTCACATTACGTTGCGGACACTGCAGTAGGAGGGCCGCCGAGGAATTTTCCACAGAGTCGGTGGTTCAATGCGTTTTACATTAATTCCGCACATGACGCGCGGTAAGCGTTTCATGATATTCTGCTACACCGTCTTACTAACAAACAGGCGTGGGCTGCCTGATGGAATCCTTCGAGTGCCCTGAAACTCTGGCCGGCCGACGTCAGGAACACCTAGGTACCGCAGGGGTGCTGGGACCCATTAAGCCGGTGACCCCCCTCGGCCTCTGTCTGTTGGCACATAACACGAACTATGGGACACTTGTCACGGAGTTACCCGCCCGGTGTGCTTTGTAATTTTCGAGCCAAGGATTGGTAGCTGGTCGCAAAACGCTTTTAAAAAGCACGCAGCTCCGCAATGGCGACAAACTCCATCAAGCTCCTCTCGAGTGATGTCCACAGGGGTCTGGCCGACCTTGTGAGTGCCAAGTAAGTACCAGCATCCGTCGATCTGGGCTAACGCAGCTTGAACCAGCCCTTGTGCAAGGTTCACATCCACCGCGAGTCCAATCGCGAGACACTGCTGAACATCGGCGAGAGTGTGCGCGACGAGGACGTGTACATTATCTGCCAGATCGGCTCGGGCGATGTCAATGACCGGGTGATGGAGCTGCTGATTATGATCAATGCCTGCAAGACTGCGTCTGCCCGCCGCATCACTGCTGTTCTCCCCAATTTCCCATATGCACGGCAAGACCGTAAGGACAAGAGCCGGGCACCCATCACGGCCAAGCTCATGGCGAATATGATTCAGACCGCCGGGTGCGACCATGTCATAACCATGGACCTGCACGCATCGCAGATCCAGGGCTTCTTTGACGTCCCCGTGGACAACCTATACGCCGAGCCCAGTGTGGTACAATACATCCGCAGCCACGTTGACTATGCCAACAGCATCATCGTGTCGCCCGATGCCGGCGGGGCCAAGCGGGCGGCGTCGCTGGCGGACCAGCTGGATCTGAATTTTGCCCTTATCCACAAGGAGCGGGCTCGCGCCAACGAGGTCTCCAAAATGGTGCTTGTGGGCGACGTCACCGACAAAGTGTGCATTCTCGTGGACGACATGGCCGACACGTGCGGGACGCTGGCCAAGGCTGCCGAAACGCTGCTCGAAAATGGTGCGCGCAGTGTCATTGCCATTGTCACCCACGGGCTGCTGTCGGGCCATGCCATTGATGTGATTAACAAGAGCCAGCTGCACAGCGTGGTATGCACCAACACTGTTCCGCTGGCCGAGAAAATGAAGCGCTGCGCCAAGCTCAAGTTGCTGGACATTAGTCCCGTGTTGGCAGAAAGCATCCGCCGCCTTCACAACGGAGAGAGCGTTTCCTACTTGTTCCGTCACGCACCAAGCTGATTTGCTCCCACTCTACGAACGAAAATAACACTGCCTAGATGCCGTACTTCTTTTTATCTAGATCTGCTAGAGAGTCTAGCAGCTCTGTTTGCTGGCCCATAACGTTCTTTATCTGTTCGTCGGACATTACTTCAAGGGCCTTTTTGTGGGGAACCCACACCACGCGGCAGCCAGCCGCACGTCCGGCTGCGACACCGGGGACACCATCCTCAAACACGAGGCACTCATCAGGTTTGATCTCCTCCTTTCCGTTCTCGCGGCGCTCCTTGTTGAGCGACTCGAGGGCTACCAGCCAGATATCGGGCATGGGCTTGCCGCGGCCAGTGGGAATACGCGCGTCGTCGCCGCGCACAATGTGCTTGCCGAACAGCTGGAACTCGTTTTTGAAATGTGCGGTCTTGCGTTCATAGTTGGGAGTGTTCGACGACGTGGCCAGTGCAATAGGCACACCGGCCGCGTTCAGCTGCTCCAGAAGCTCGCGCGCGCCCGGGAGAAACTTGCAGTTCCCCCACATGCCAGCCTGAATCTTAGACGTGCGGACGACGAGCTCCTCTGGCGTGTAAGGCAGCTTGGACCATTCGAGAAAGTGACGCGCTGCGTCGGGTCCCGGCCGGCCCTGGAGGTTGATCTTAACCTCCCAAGGCAACGGGCCCTTGCCGTGCTCGGCCAGAAGCTTGTTGGTGGCCTCCGTGTAAATGTCCTCGGTGTTGAGGAGGAGACCATCCATGTCAAACAAGCATGCCTTGATCCCCATGCTGTCGAACGAGCTCGTTGACAAATTTAGTCATGCCGCGCTAAGAGATCGTCGGTCTGGCAATGCCACAATCTAGGGATCTGAAAATGCGGGGTGCTTCCTATATGGGCAGCGCCTAGCGGAAACTGACGGAATTCTGGGCTGGATCCCGCTCGGCCCAGCCCAGCTCAGCTCAGCAGCGACGCATAAAACTACATTATAGTAAATAGAGGGTATTTGCCAGCGGCACTATATTTATATCTGGTGGGTATCAGTACTCGCCGTCATCATCGATGTCGAGCGCCGTGTCAGCGGCGACCTCCTGGTAGTCGCGCTCCAGCGCGGCAAGATCCTCGCGAGCTTCTGTGAACTCGCCCTCCTCCATACCCTCGCCGACGTACCAGTGCACGAACGCGCGCTTGGAGAACATGAGGTCGAATTTCCGGTCAAGCCGGGACCACGCGTCGGCGATAGCGGTGGTGTTCGACAGCATGCATACGGCACGGTCCACCTTGGCCATATCGGCACCAGGGACGTGCTGTGGCGGCTGGTAGCAAATACCAATCTTGAATCCGGTCGGACACCAGTCCACCATTTGGATCGTCTTCTTGGCCTTGATGTTGGCAACGGCCTGCTGGACATCCTTGTTGACCACATCGCCTCGGTACAGCAGACAGGACGCCATGTACTTGCCGTTCTTGAGGTCGCACTTGACCATCTGGTTCGTGGGCTCAAAGCAGGCATTTGTGATCTCCTGCACAGAGTTTGACTCGTGGTTGGCCTTGGCCGCAGACAGCACCGGCGCGTAGGTCACGAGGGGGAAGTGGATGCGCGGGTAGGGCACGAGGTTGGTCTGGAATTCGTTGAGATCGACATTCAGGCTGCCGTCAAAGCGCAGCGACGCGGTCACCGAGGACACGACCTGGGCAATCAGGCGGTTCAGGTTCTCGTAGGTGGGCCGCTGGATGTCCAGGTTGCGGCGGCACATGTCATAAATAGCCTCGTTATCGACCATGAACGTGCAGTCCGAGTGCTCGAGGGTAGTGTGGGTGGTCAGCACGCTGTTGTATGGCTCGACCACCGAGGTCGAGTTCTGCGGCGCCGGGTACACGGCAAATTCCAGCTTGGACTTTTTGCCAAATTCTGCAGACAGCCGCTCGAGCAGCAGGGCGCCGAAGCCCGAACCAGTGCCGCCGCCGAACGAATGCGTGAACAAAAAGCCCTGCAGCCCGGACGTGTTCTCGGCCACGCGGCGAACGCGGTCCATGACATCGTCTATGAGCTCCTTGCCGATCGTGTAGTGCCCGCGCGCGTAGTTGTTGGCAGCATCCTCCTTGCCGGTGATCAGCTGCTCGGGGTGGAACAGTGACCGGTACTTGCCAGTACGCACCTGGTCAATGACGTTGGGCTCGAGATCTACATAAATGGTGCGCGGCACGTACTTGCCGCTGCCCGTCTCGGAGAAAAACGTGCTGAAACCCTCGTCTCTGCTGCTTTTCCGGTGATCAGGGGCAAGAAACCCGTCGGGCTGGATGCCGTGCTCGAGACAATACAACTCCCAGCACGAGTTTCCGATCTGGCAGCCTGCCTGGCCCACGTTGATGCTGATGACTTCTCTCATAGTAACGACCAGCAGTTGAGTGTTCGTACGAGCGTTGTGTTGTTTGTAAACAAAACGCGCGTCGAGAGGGTAACTGCCATGCCGGGTAAGTTTCGCGCGCGTCGGACCAGCCACGGCAGCTGGTCTGGCTCGGCCCTCTGGGGAAGTTGGCAGTAATTTGTGGTAGCCGGGCATCCAATCAGTAACTATATCATGGTACGGCGACGTGACGGCGGTAATGTAGCTGGAGCCACAGTGTAAGCTGGGGTCACCGCTGATGCGGCCACCCTGAAACCACACTTGTCGGAACAGCCACCTTCGGAACAGTACTCAAAACCAACTATTTCCTCCACGCGTTGCTACTCACCATACTTCTGCCGCGTCTCGCGCCAAAGTTTGGCTCCGCTGCTGACTATGCATGTCTGAACTTCTTACTCACGCTGCTTCCAAGGTGGGGATCAGCATCTATAGCTAGGTGGATGGTAGGAACGCGCGGCACCCCTGGGCTTCATCCTGCACAAGAGTCCCTCAGACTACTGCAACTAGTGGAATGCGTGGTTTTCGACGACCGGAACCGCCTTGTTCGCGCACTCAGCGCCTGCTCTGACCACAGCTGGGCCATCCGCAACCCACCTGCATTTTCTTACGCAATAAAAGCTCCCCCCGTGACCATTAGGCTGTCGGCTGCGAACTATGAGTACAAAACTGAGCGAAGCCGTATCGCAGCTAGAAAGCGAGTTTCTGGTTTCTGATGAGCTGCTGAACCGGTGCGTCGACACTTTTGTCAAACAGGCCGAGGACGGCCGCGCCAGGGAGTCTGAGCGGGGCCTCCCGATGATCCCCACCTACGTTACTGGTGTGCCCACTGGCAAGGAGACTGGCCTGTATCTGGCCGCTGATCTGGGCGGCACCAACTTCCGTGTGTGCTCGGTGCGGCTGCTCGGAGACCACAAACACACAATTGAGCAGCACAAGTGGCCCATCCCACTCGAGCTCATGCGAGGCACCTCAGCGGAGTTCTTTGCCTTTCTGGCCCAGTGCGTGGACACCTTCCTGCACGAGCACCACCAGGACCATTTTACCACCGAAAAGGTCGCCAACGAGGTCGAGCTCAAGATGGGGTTCACTTTCTCGTTCCCCACCAAGCAGACGTCCATCAACCACGGCACGCTGCTGCGCTGGACCAAGAGCTTCGACATCAAGGACGCGGTGGGCGAAGACGTCTGCGCAGCCTTCCAGTCGGCGCTGAACGCTCGTCACCTGCGTGTGCATGTAGCGGCCCTCATTAATGACACTGTGGGTGCGCTGATGGCCCGCGCGTATGCCAACGAGAACGAGTCCCAGACTGTTATTGGCACTATCTTTGGAACCGGCACAAACGCCGCCTACTACGAGAAGATCCCCAACATTACAAAGTATGACGTTCGTCAGGGGACCGTGGGCGACTCCGAGATCATGAGCGTAAACACCGAGTGGGGATCCTTCGACAACGACCTCACCGTGCTCCCAAATACCCGCTTTGACGTCGAAATCGACAAGGAGAGTCCCAACACTGGTTTCCACATGTTTGAGAAGAGGATCAGCGGCCTGTACCTTGGCGAGATCCTCAGGCGCGTGCTCTTCGAGCTTCAGGAGAAGGGCCTCCTATTCGCGACCCCTGCAGCAGAGTCGCTGCCTGCTCTTGAAACCCCTTGGTCCACTGATACGAGCGTTCTGAGTATCGTCGAAGAGGACAAGACCAGCGATCTCACTGAGACCCAAAAAGTCGTTGCCCAGCATTTTGGCTACGACACTTCTCTGGCGGAGCGCCAGGCCATCCAGCAGCTTACCCGGGCAATTGCCCGCCGGGCGTTGTATCTGTCGGCCAGCGCCGTCGCGGGCCTTCTCAAGCTCACTTCGGCCCTGGACCAGCACGCCCAGGTCGACATTGGCGGCGATGGGTCAGTATTTGAGTTTTACCCTGTATTCCAGCCCGTGATCCGAGAAGCACTCCGGAAGACGTTTGTAGGCGACCGTGAAAAGCGCATCACATTTGGCCTGGCAAAGGACGGCAGTGGTGTCGGGGCAGCGCTGTGCGCGCTCATGTCGTAACGCAGAGTAGTGCTGTATCTATATGCCATTGCATCTATTCGTTAGCTAGTTGGTCACTTGGCCTGCCAAGCATAGTATCGTGACTCCGCTAGGTCGCGAGGGATGTCATGTAACAGCTGGTTAGCATGCATAAGGACAGCATGCATATTTGAAAGGAGGCACGGAAATTACGCAACAGAAGATCCGAAGTCAGCAGCCTCTTATCCTCCCGCCACCTGTTAGCGTCGCCCGACCTGACGGGGCCGGAGAGCGGGGAGGTCAGAGCGGAATGGCGCGACATACCCTGCCGCCTTCGCCCCCGCCAATTGCAGCTCTTGGCTCCAATAAGGGGCGTCGTTAGCCCTGGCAAGAGCATTTACTGCATGCAGAGTAGGGTGGGGGTTGGTTGTCATGAACCCTCGTTCCCCATAAGTTGTCCCTCGGCACCACGCATTGCCAGGGCAGAAATTCACGCCGATCGTCAGAGAATGTATTCGGCCAAATTCCAAGAGGTTCGATGCAGAGTTATGTTTTGACGGGTGGGGTTAGTGCGGACTGTGCTGGCACTGCTAGGCTTCTACAGCAAGCAAAGCAAAGCTGCATATGTAATCCGCATGGACGCATGTGAAGGCTCTGGCATCTATATAAAGGAGCGGCCGTGCGCGATGTCAGTTACCACAAACATGTCTGACAACCTGCGCAAGAACTTCAGCGACAAAATCGACGAGACCATTACCCCCGACTCGCAAAAGTCTACTTTGGAGAAGGGCAAGGAGTCTGTGACCAACGCCGCCGACAACCTCGCTGGCAAGGTCCAGCCTGACGCTGACAAGGGCGTTGCCCAGAAGGCCGCAGATGTTGGCCACGATGCCAAGAAGGACACCCACGATGCATCCGGCTCTCTTCTTGAGGACGCCCAGCAGAAGCTCCACGAGCTCTCTGGTGCCGCCTCTAAGACCACCAAGGAGTACCTTGACCAGGCTGGCAAGTACGTCAACCAGGCCTCCGAGTACCTGCAGGGCAAGGAGTCTAAGTAAGTTTAATCAGTGTAGCTATTTAGATAAATGACTCCTCTACGAAATCGTACCTTAATTGGCTTCGCGTCGCTAGGTGGCAGGGCTTGAGAGGCTTGTAGCTATAAAGCTGTTAGGCACAAGCTGTTAGACACAAGCTGGTAGGCACAGCTCAACGCGACAACACGCACGGCGCCGGATCAATTGCCGCCACCCGTCAATCCTTGTCACGCTATCCTTAATAACAAGCGGATAGTCAGCGACACTGTGTTCAGATGTCACTCGAGGCACAGCCCTCGCTGTTATTTGGATGCTTGGCACCTGAGCCCGAGGTACCGGGGCCCCCTATACAGGACGGCGTCGGAAAGGCGCGAACCCCACTAGATTCGCAAGATGACTTCGAATGCGAAGTCGCACCACCAGACCTTTCGCCAGCAATTCTGAGCTTAGCAGATGGCGTCAGGAGCACACTAGCAGGAAACACCAGTGCGGACTGCAAGCTGATTGCAGATATGGGTAAGCATACACAAGGTACCAGGAAAAAGGACCGCTCGGGCGTCGATAGTGCAAATCATAAATCGGTCAAGATAGAGTCGGCCAAAGTAAGTCTTGTGGGCTTTTGGGAATTTGACGGCAACCATGATATTTGCGTTATATGCAGAAACAAGCTTGTGGACCCGTGTATTCCCTGTCAGACCACGGAAATCTCGCTCGAGGACAGAAGAATCAGAAAGTGTACTATAAGCTGGGGGGCCTGCAAACATGTATACCACACTCATTGCATTTCGCGCTGGGCCGAGGAACGCAATACCTGTCCTTTTGATCAGGGTCCTTGGCACGAGACCCTTAGGGAGTTTGCTATATTCACTGAGCCGCGCGTGGGTGCATCAGACTCCCCAGACCTGGGCATGAGCCTAGAAGGCGACAGTGAATCCGATATAGATATGGGCAGCGATGATCAATGGGACCTTGGTGATCCCAATTGAGTTAGTTACTACGTAAGGGCGCTGGCGTCATAATCCTAGGACTAAAATAACAAGCACGTCTGAGCTGTGTTTGGTCGCGTCGATAGATACACTGCTGGCTCGTCACCTGGCACGATATCTTTGACCAGATCTGCACAAATTGTATATATATATATTTCTTAGTCAGCATATCGACATGAAAATCACTGCTTCCTACGTTATGCGGCGAGAGACAACTCTGTCTTTTGCGTACTGCATGCTACTGCATAGTTCCTTAAATAAGGGTCGATAAAGTCTCCATGTGCGTCATCGAGAATCCTCGAGAATCACTCACTACACTAAACCTTGTACGTACTCCTCTTGTCGCGTGAACCTAGGACTGGTTTTCATCCGGACTATTTGTACATGGTTAGCGATAACGAGATGGATTTGGAACTGTCGGGTCTATCGCGTGAAGAGCTGCGGGCTCTTTTCAAACGCAAGAACCAGACCATCAAACGCAACGACCGGGCCATCAAACGTGCGAAGGCCCCGGCAGACACTGAAATCGTTCGGGCCGACACTGAAGCCGCAAAGAGCCAACCTGAAAATTTATGGGAATATCTCTCCGGCAACTTCTACGACCTCATGTTGAGCCACAGACGTGTTGATAAGACCAGTTATAAGACGAACGGAGTTACAAATGTCACTGGCTGTCGTTACACCCGAAAACTTCGTCCCTGGACAGACTGTGAGGAAAGTCTACAAGGCGCAGTTTGATAGAATCAATCAAATTTGTGGGCAACGCCGTCTTTTCCCGTCATCGCAGGAAATCCAAGTTTGTACAGATCTGGTCAAAGATATCGTGCCAGGTGACGAGCCAGCAGACGTGTTCTTCGCGAAACTTGCTCTTGAAGTGCCCGTCAAACGCATTGTAAATGCAGTCTTGAACAACAAACAGATGAGCGCCAGGTATAATTGCAGCTCGGTAGAGTTTACCAATAAAAACATTCATCAGGTTTCACTGTCATACAGCGATGAGAAGCATCCAGATCGCATGGTACGTGGGACTCTTTGTAGCCGCAGTGACTCCGGAGAGACTCGTACTGTTTTTATTTACCAATACAAAGTTGGGCACAAAATACCGACTGCCGAGCTGGAGTCTATTCTCGCGAACGAAGAACTATTCGTCCAAGCAACGGAGTCAGTCCGTCACGCGGAAACAGAACAAGCCCAGCTCCAACGATCCGAGCAAGGTGAACCAACGAAATCACAAAACTCCGAGGAGGAGTTACTGGTGCTAAGTGATCCTCGCATTGGTCTTGCTAAGGCGGCCACACAGGTTAACGCTTACATGTGGCACTAGGGAGTACCATATGGCTACCTTATGGCCGGTGACACAATTGTACTTTTCCATCGTCGAGCAAGCGATCCTGACGTATTATATTATCATCTGGTTTGGCCACGCAAGTACTTGCCTGATACGTAGACAACGGAATTGACCGAGAAGCAACTTTCCTATACACCGATGGCCCAAGTGGCTTGCCTTTGCCTATTAGCGCTATCGGAGAGACCTGTCGAATCCGATGAGCACGGACTCTTGATGGATCGAACGAAGGAACACGTGGAGCTCTGGCCTAATCCTTATCTACCCGTACCGGCAGCGGAGTTTACAATGAGCCACACACAGTCTTGTAAGGACGTCTCAAGCGTCCGAGCTCTCGGTTCCAAGCGGCTCATCATGCAGCCCACTAAGCCATAATGCACGCAAGGTTGTCTATTGGGCCTCGAGCGAGGCTGGAACTTGAATGAGAATTGTCCAAACGTACAGTGCCATCGTACGCGTGGGAGTGGCAACCGGCATCCAGTTGCTATTGACGACTTTACCCACCTAGTGAAAGGGCAACTCGACAAAGATCCATATCAGTATTGCCATTGCCTCGGCAAGCATGGGGGTCCCGCAGGGCGCACGGGCTTGCTTTTCAACTTAGAATTGGCACAGTATGGCTATACCTTTGTCGGCAAGGGCTCGCGCGTGGGTCATCAAACTACCCCTGGACACGAGGGGCATGAAAAAATGCTTGAGCACGAAGGTTGCATATATAGGCAACTTGATAGGCTCCAGGGTATGATTGTTCCGGTACACCTTGAGCTCATACACTTGGACCGGGGGTACTTACCCCTCGGAGAGTTTAGGGTGTGGTACATGATGTTGATGTCGTGGGCTGGCGAGGAGTTCTGGGGTGAAGCGGCTTGGCGTATTGGAAAAGAACGCCTAGAGGCTGAGGCTAAGCTCTCTATGGAAGCCGTTTGGAACGAGGGTGTCGACCATGGGGATGACAGGACCGCGAACCAAATGTGGAATGCAGAGCGCGGTCGCATCATGGCCATTGATTCGATCGGGCTCTAATTCGCTACAAGTTCAGACACAAGAAATCTTCAGAGACACCTGAGAACGGGAGTGATTCGCAGCGTGATAATTTTGACACCCATAACACAGCGTAGTTCCCTCTGCTGCACAATACGCAGAGTCGCGCTCTTTGACGAGCTGACGAGTTCAGCGTCTTGTCGGACAGTGCATTTGTGCAGGTCACTAGTTAGGTTGATAAAAATTTCCTTGCCTTAACGAGATGGTATACGTCCTAAAACCAGTCATCGAGAACTCAGCTTATCAAGCTCAAAGACTAGAACAAAAAGAATGGACGACACGGGAATCGAACCCGGGACCTTGTCCTTGCGAAGGACACGTGATAGCCAACTACACCAGACGCCCATTTCTTGTTGCTGAAAATGCTTAGCAGGTAATTCAATGTCTATGTAGGTGCTGTAGAAATTCGTAGCCGTCACCTTGCCCACCCCACCTTTGCCTGTTTCAAGGAATTGCGGGGGCCAGGACTGTTGGCCACTGCACCCAGAGTTGCGCCCGCTCCAAAATGCGTCTAGGAGAAAGCTCCTACATTGCTGGCATAGCTTTCGTGGTGTCGACACATTCGGGACCTCAGTTTGTCTACCACTGCGAAGCAAAGAAGCCGATAGAGTATCTCACGAGCGCAGAGAATGACTTGATGTCCGATTCAGACACTGAGGATAGCATAGACCTTACAGATACCGACGATGAAGACCCAAGTGCCCGTACTACATCGAATGCACCTACGATGGCTCGCCGTCGAAGACATTCTCGAGCGGTCAATGTCTCCAGCCCACGCCATAAAGCGAGGCGGGCGATTTTTGGGGGAGCTGACACCCACGACGAATATGACCCCGAAAAGGCTGTAGTGTTTGGGTACGAGCCCAGTTTTTTGGCTGAGATGTTGTCACCCCCAGGGGAGCTATGTAACCAAAGGTTCGAGCTCGGCGTGGACGACTACATCTTTTTGGGAATGCCAGTGCATATTATTCCAGGAGGAACTTGGCGGAAGCTTAAGACACAAGAGACTAGCAAAAAGGACGAAATACTGGATAGCCGTAACGAAGGCCTCAATGACACCACTGAGGAGAACTTGAGCAGTGAAGAGCACCCAAATACAAACTTCTACAACGACAAAAAGTCACCTCTGAGAATGTTCAACGTGGTATTTGTCCTCAACCCGCCAATCAATGAGTCTGTGTATGTGGCAGACCAACTATACCGCTATGTGGTCACTCTGTTTGCTCGCCTCCTTCGGAATGAACAAGCCAGCAGAAACTATGTTTGGGAAGAGGCGCGCAAAATCATGGCGGTTCGCGACAAGTATCTGAGCAACCCGAAAGAGTGGACCACGCCCCTGCGTGAAGAAATTGAATCGGAAAGTGAACTGGCAAGATCCCTTGATCAGCTTTGCCAGGCCATAAGTCAGTTGAATATTGCGCGCGTACAGATAGCCGGGAAAATGCGTGCTTTCCAGGTTCCTATCGATCTCGAAATTACCCGCATGTCCTCTGTGTACGAGACAAACCAGAACAGATTCTACCCGACGACCAGTAAGATAGCTGGAAAAGAGATTGATGAAAACTGTTTTGATAGCTATGGACTCCTTCTTCTTGACGACGCGGCTAAAATTCTGCAGCACATGGAGCTGGCATCCAGTGCGCCTGTCGTCGAGCTGATCAGAAACCTGAGCCCTACAATGTCGATTAGGGACTTGGCAAACGCTCACGATATCGAAATCAAGCAAATGGTGAACTTGGTATACTCGCTGGTCTACTGGCGGTGCGCACGCATCATCATTCCGTTGCACCACCGAAATTTCTATGGGGTGTCACCATTTGCCCCGCTCGATCGGGTGCAACAATTGTCCGAGGAGTTTCTTGCCCGATTTCCCATGATGAGCTCGCTGTCGAGACTATTGTCGAGCCTTTCTACGGGCAAGCTGCAGCCCTACGTGTACCATATTCCCTCACGAGACCACCATGAGGTGTACATGCACGCGCTGGCATGGCTGTTGCGGCATAATTTTGTTGTCCAATTACAAACGTATGCCATGGTGGTGGCCACACGCAAAATAAAGCTGATGGTCTACCACGAGCTTGAAGATAACAATGAGGCGGCGCCGCAGGCCGGGCCATCGAGAACTGAGCCAGAAGAGAAAACCTTCCCCGACGCTAGTACAGACAACACATCCAAGGGCGTGGACCGACAGAAGACGGATGCGAGGCCCTGGGACTCGTTGGATGCGCTCGACGATATCCAAGAGAGTTTCATTGCCGACCCCCGGGGTGCCACGCTGATTGAAAAGAAGTGGATAGACAAGATCACAGCTGATCGGCCCCCGGAACAAGTGGAACTCTTCCACCGACTGCTCAAGTATTTCAACAGCAAGGACCCGCTGGAACAGGCCATATTGCACGAGAAGATCTCCCGCCATGAGCTGCGCAGGTTTCTGCAAGACTTTAGCGAGAACATCGTGCTGTATAGGCACTGGTAGTCTGGCCGGCACTGGTGGTCTGGCTAAGAAAACTGCTGTATAGGCACTGGTAGTCTGGCTAGCTGAAAACCGCGCTGTGTAAAACTGGTCTGTATAAACTGGCAGTCTGACCGGGTCAGCGTCAATGCAAAATATATATACGCTAGTCGTAGTTAAAGGTACACGGCTGCTGTCAAAGCTCCATGTCTTCTGCCATGTCGGTGTCGCTCATGGCGCTGATGGAGCTGAGGTCCGAGTCTTCCTCGGATGACTCGTGCTGGTCCTCGAATGCCTGCGACTTTGCGTACTTCTCGACATAGTTGCGGATCCGCTGCTCGTAGCCCTTGGCGTCGTGCAGCAGCATTGCAGACGCCTCGCTGTTGAGCGGATCTGCGGCGTTGGGGTAGCGCAAGAGCTGTGGGAGAAACACCTCCAGGATGTTCATCATGTCGAACATGGGGCTCCATGCCTGGTTGATCACATCGAGGCACACGGACCCCGAGCTCTCGTCGATGTTTGGGTGGAAAATGCGATTGACAAACCCAATTGAGGGCGACTTGTAGGGGTAGTTATCTGGGAGCTCGACGTGGATCTTCCACAGCCCTCCGGCGTAGGGAGTCTCCTGGGGCCCCGGAAACTTGACGTAAAACTCTTGCCTGGGTTAGTCTCGGGCCAATTGCGCCACTACTTACATGTTGTCTTCTATTAGGGTGACCTCGTAGTCGCTCATAAGCCTGGGTTAGCGTCCGCGTCTCGGTCATGGGGGCGTAACTTACAGTTTCATCACATCGGTCTCAATGCGGCGTCGCGGCGAACTGGCGGTTAGTCTATGTCCGGTGCACTTGAGAGCTCCTACTCACCTCATTGTCTCCCAGCGCCCAATTACGGCGGTTCGCGGAACTATGGCCAAAGCTATTTAAGCGGCAAACGGCACTTACCCTGCTGGCAGCACAGCTTACCGCTTCTGGCCGGTCTCGGACTGTCTGAGAAATCTGTGCTATCTACTTGAGCCTTATAGTTGCCGGGGACTCGTCCGGTATCGGCTTTTTTTTCTTAACTTGCCCACTTCCCCGTGGCAATTAGCCAGCCCACCCCCTCCTCTCCAGGCTGACTCTCACACTTACAAAGGCGCCCAGGCGACGGTGGTGATAGATAGACACTATGGCATTTGTCATTGCACCTTGTGAATGTCCAGCGAGGGCAATGTGGGGCTCCAAAAGGTGCCCGATCTGCGGGAACCCCAGGGCATGGATGGCACCGAAATAGCGGGCGGGGCCAGCTCGGACAATGGACCGACCGTCGAGTACCACGAGAATGTTGATCTGCCGGCCACCCCCCGGCAGCGGAGCGAGTCCCGTACAGACCGCTCTCGATCTCCCAAAAGCCAAAAAATCAAGCGGCGGCGCTCGCCGCGGAGCCCCTCACACGTTGATCCGACGTCAATCCCTGCTATCTACTCGAACCTTATTGTTGCGGAGGACTCGTTTCGCACTCAGTACCTGGAGCTCCAGACCTACCGCCGCAAAAACATTCTCTTTTTCTGGGCAACCACGCTGGGGGCTGCGTATCTAAGCTATGTGAATGTGTACCAGCCGTCGGTGTACCGCTGGGTGCGCCTGCTCCAGCATCTACTCGCCATCACGGCATACATCTCGCTCGTGCTCTTCTACCTGACGGGGCTGTACTCGAAGGTGTTTTTTTTCGCCCCGCGCTTCGTCTCGGACGCAAACAAGGGCATGCGAGCGTTCAATGTGCGCTTGGTGCGCACGCACTCGAGCTGGAAGGAGCACTTGTTCAGACTTTTTGATCCCTCATACATGGAGCATCCCGGGGGCATTGTCAAGCTGGTGCTGTCGCCGCGCGCGTTTTCGCCCCACTTCATTGAGGCGTGGGAAGTTTACCGCCAGGGGTTCTGGGAGCGGCAGCGAAGAAAGAGTAGATCCACCCTGCGACCCAGCGCCCGGCCAAGGAAGCAGAGCAAGCCACCCAAGAGGTGCGACTCGTCATCAACACCTGTGCACTGACATGGACCAAACTAATTTATTTAGCGGCTCAGTATCCAGCCCTTTTGTAGCATCACCCGCGACAGACCACCCTAACCCCAGACATTTTGTTGACTCTGGTCCCTCACTGCAGGCAATGGCTATAGACGTGTCTGGTCGCCCGCACAGTCTGTTTTCGTCCAGGCTGGCGACCCTGGTGGTTGCGTTTTGGATTCTCGTTGTCCACCTCGCGGGAACTGCCTCGTTCATCTCAGGTTTCCTGCTGACCCGGCCCGTATTCGAGAACGTGTCGGCCGGCACCCTTGAGATCTCTCCCTCGTTCGAGCGAGCAGTGATTCTGGTCGTCGATGCTCTCAGGTACGACTTTGCGGCCCCGGCATCGGTCCAACAGCAGGCGCAGGCGCCATACCTGAATCAGCTGCCATTCCAGGAAATTAATAGCGATCCTGCTCAAAGTTTCCTGCTGAAATTTGTGGCTGACCCCCCAACCACCACTCTCCAGCGTCTCAAGGGTCTAACGACCGGGTCCCTGCCGACGATAATAGACGCCGGCGCTAATTTTGCAGGTACCAGAATTGACGAGGACAACTGGGTCGCGCAGACAGCCAAAGATGCCCGTGTGGTTTTTGCCGGTGACGACACCTGGTACGCTCTTTATGGACATGTGTTTGCTGAAGCGTATCCCTATGATTCGCTGAACGTGCGGGACTTGGATACTGTCGACAACGGAGTGAAGAGCCACCTGCCGGGACTTGTAGCGAACAAGGAGAACAAGGTCGTAATTGGGCACATGCTGGGCGTGGACCATGTGGGACACCGCTACGGCCCGAATCATACTGCGATGACAAGCAAGCTCCAGGAGACTGGCAGGTTTATCAGAGAACTCGCGTCCCTTATCGATAACGACACTCTTCTGCTCGTGTTCGGTGACCACGGTATGGATCAAGTCGGGAACCATGGCGGCGATTCATCAGACGAGCTCGAGGCTGCTTTGTGGGCCTACTCGAAGACCCCGAAGTTTTCTGCTCAGGGGGACTCTACGGTGCGTCAAATAGACCTGGTCCCGACGATTTCAGCCCTCCTCGGACTTGCTATTCCATTCAACAATCTAGGGTTCCCAATCTCCAAAGCGTTTGGTGCACGAGACCAGTTTGATCAGGCTGGACTGGCTACGGCGTACCAGCTTTCAGACTATGCAAAAGAGTTTGGCAAGCGCGCCTTCGATCCTGCCCGCGAAAGTTCCCATGCGTACCAACAGGAACTCCTCAGGGAGTTCAGTGAATCGTGGGTGACTTTCGATATGCTCAAGATGTCTGTCGGAATGATAATTCTTGGTGCTTCAATACTGCTCTTAATATGCCTCTACAATACGCTCAACTCCCAAACTTTGAGTTTTACTGCTCATAACATGTCTATCGGTGCATTGCTAGGTGCCCTGGTGGCAGCATGTTGGGTCTCAGTCGGCGCTTCGGGCATCAAGGGCAGCGCCCAGATGATGATAGTCCTGGGAAATGGTCTAGCGAGTGGGTCACTTCTTGGGGGGTTTTCAGCACTGAGGATATTACCAGTGCGAACAGTTTCTCCAGCTACGCTGTTAGCGCTGCTGGTGTTGGGGGCAGAGTGTGCAACCGTATTTTCCAATTCCTTTGTTATTTGGGAGCCTCGAGTTCTTAACTACTTGCTTCTGTCAATACTGGTAGGGCTTACAGTCATTCTTTTCAGAAAAGGTCCGTTTGTCCGCCACATCAGTATTCCCTATATCATTAGTTTTGCTTTCTTGGCTCGTTTGTCGACTAGTCTGGTCGTTTGTCGCGAGGAGAACGGGGCCAGTTGCTCCACCAGCTTCTATGAAGCGGGGTCATCAATGACCCCAACATGGATGCTGTTCGCGGTCTCGTCACTGTCAGTTGCTCTGCCGTTGTTTCTACGCAAGTATTTTGAGATTGGCCAGAGCTACACAGGCACCGCGAAACTATTTCTGCATGGTACTACCATTGCCATGATCTTTGTTTCTGCTTATTGGTCCATTGATACTGCAGAGGTGCGTGGGTACCTCACAGCTGGCACTCTTGAGCTCCCCAAGGTGTTCTTGGCGCGTATGATTTTGGCCGCCTCATATTTGGGAGGTTTGTACATATGGCAGCGCAGTGATCTGGCGATCAGCGTAAATCTGTCGGGCGAGAAACCCAAAATAGAGGGAATTAACAACGTTTACGGAAGCTACGCATCTCTGGCGCTACTGGCAATCATGTGGGGTCTGCTCATTGTCAGTAAACCACCTGCAATCTTGGCCCTCTGTGGGTTTGTCTATACCGTGTTCGCTGCATTTGACCTTCTCGACTTAGCCGAAGCAAAATACTCCATGCTCGCACCCGTGCTCACCAACCTCCTGTCTCAAATTTGCTTTTATTCTACAGGACACCAGGCCACTATTGTTTCTATACAGTGGGACTCCGCTTTCATTGCGACGTCAAAACTCTCATATCCACTGTCGGCTGTAACGGTATTTTTGAACACGATGGGCCCATTTCTGTTTGGTGGTATCGCCACCATAGTAGTGGCTACTTGGCGGAGAGCCCCGTTGAAGCAGCCCAAGTACCTTGCCGCTCTGTGTCTGCGTGCAGGTCTGGGTGCCTCAGCAGTGGCCTGTTTCCAAGCTCTTAGTAGTATGGTCGCTGTGACGATCCTGCGAAGACACTTGATGACGTGGAAGATTTTTGCGCCCCGTTTCATGTTCATTTCTATCGTCCTTGTTATCTTAGACGTGGGAACGATCGCCGGCTTGCTGATCACTGGCCATAGCATACAAAAGGTCACAACGCTGTTCCAGTAAAAAATTGTCGCCAGAAAGAAAAGAACAACCTTGTTAGGTCGCTTGCATAAAATTAAACTCAGAAGCCTCGCGATTACGCGGCCTCGCTCATTTCAACATCCTCTGACTGTGCGGCAGCCTCCGCCTCCTCCTTCTTTCTATCGTACGTCACTTTCACTGGGTTTAGCGTCTCGATTGGAATTATTGGTCTCTTGAGTACCTGCTCAACTCGCTTGACAGACTCTTCGAGAACTTCAGTACCGAAACCGTCGCGTAAACGCGCAATCTCCTCACTGAGAACTTTCGCCTTGTCTTCGTCCACTTCGAACTTCCAGCCCTTCTCCTTCTCCGCCTTCAGCCTCTCTACCTCTTTGGTGGTCTTTTCTAGCGCTTGCTGGAGCTCGGCCTCACTCATTGGGCACTCTATTTTAGGTGGCGTGATGTTCGAAGTCGGCAGAGAAGACCCAACAATGTGGCCGAGCCACTCATGATGACGTACATATCTGACTGCGGCAATATCCCGCAGCGTGATCGTATCTAGTTCGTAGCCCTGGGCGGTTTCATGAGCCTCCGCACGCTGCTGGTCCATGATTGTGGAATGGGTAGATACGTTACGTCATCACACCTTCCATTTTCTGTTTTCAGATCTTATCCAGCACTGGAGGTGTTGGTAATTCATAGAGGTGTTTGGTTTAATTAGATAGCATTGGCTAATTGAAACTGTTCTGCGGCTTGAACCCGGGGCTTTGAATCCGATTTTCACTCAGCTTGGCCCAATTAGTGAACGATGGCTGGGCTAGCAGCCGGGTATTTTTGCCAATGGAGGCGATTTTTGCCTGAGGACGCATTTGCTTGAAAGGGGTGTAGCATTGCTGCTCGTTGGCTGATGAGGTGGTTAGTGGCTTGCGACTCACACCAGCAGTGCCCTCGACTATTGGGTCGGGGTTCAGGGGACCCTTATCAATGATGTCCAAGCCATGGCTACGGAGGTACACGGTGAGTGCTTTCGACATCATGTTGAGCACCTTTTCGTCTTCGTTCGGCATGGATACTACGATCTGCGAGTAGATAGACATGTCGCCCTGCATCTGTACCTTTTCGAAGGCTTGCACCTGCGCGCCAAATGCCACTCTGAATGGAGCTGTGATGCGTCCTGCAAAGTCGCTGCCAGACCCCACAGCACTCCCAAAGCGTGGATTCCACGCTACACGAAACTCAAAATCAAAAGGGAGGTGTTCACGCAGTATTTGCGCTGCCTCCACTGACGATTGGTGCAGGCCACTAATTTCCAACAGCTCTGTGGTGCGCGTATCGTGCTTGGGGAATTTGACCACGGCGTTGAAACGGCGCTCGATATCCGAGATGACGTTGACGTTGGTTGACGTCAGGAAGCGGCGATGGCTTCTTGACAGCCTTATGTAGGTGGTCAGGTGCTCCTTGGAACAATCTTGCACCACCTGTTGCAGGTCTTGTGCTGCCTTTTCGAGGCTAGCGGCATTTTTAGCCGGACACCTGATCATCACATTGTCAATTTGAACGTTTCCAAACGCATTACGAACCTTATCATCGGCATTGCTGAACTTAACGAAAACGTTGTGCCTCCGCATTACCCCTTGGATTTTGGCGCCTCCAGCACCGATGACCTGCTTGTGGTAAGGCTCCGGGATATGCATTTGCTTTTCTGCCGGCAACTCGTCCTCCAGTAGTTTCAAAGCGTCGCCAACAGCATGGAAATTTTCTGCCGCCAACGTCACGGAGAAATTGTAATCGTGAAGAGGCGTGAAAATAATTTTACTATTCGTGCGTGACATCACTTTCAAAATTTTGCCTTGTTTTTTGCCTGCAAGAAAGTCTTTGAGTTCTACACTCTGCTCAAAGCTCACAGCAACGTCAATGGGGGCACTGAGCAGCTGTGGCATATGCGATGCCATGTCTAGAGCAGTGTGGATTGCTCGGCGCTCGCCACACATTATCACCTGTAAAAGCTCGTTCGTCAAAATGGTTGCACCTGTGGTTCGCACAATACTTGCCAGTTCGTTGGTGGTTTTTTCTGACGCAGGGAGTGTAGTGTGGGGTATAATCGAGACCTTGTAAGCTCTAGTACAGAGACGCATGAGTTCTTCAATTGATCTCTCCACGCTGCTTTGGTTTGTTCCTATGACATGGACGGCATGATCTTGAGAACTGATGTTAGGGACCTGTATGAACGTTGCAAATTTGGTCATAGTATCAGTTAACGGCTCAATGCACATCATGCGAATAACATCCAGCGCTTGAGAAGGCACAACACAGGACTTTGAAAAAATATCTGTTTTTGCTGCAATCTCTCTCAGCATCTGCTCAGCGATAGAAATCTGAACGCCGTCACCGACGAGGTACATCTCGTCGAGGCACCACTTGCCATCTAACTCGGAGAATTGCAGATGTGGTGCCAGCGGAGGGGAAAACACGTTGACATTTGTCTGCTCAAAGATGGTCATCAAGTGAGTGCGGTTGGGTCCAAAAATTAGCGGCTGCTTGCTGAGTGGTAACGAAATTCGTTTGATCTGATGGCCGGAAAGCATGGAGAGAAAGACTTTGCACTGGTATCTAGCATAGACAACGGAATCTTTTTCTCCAAAGATGTGGAGAGCCAAACCTGCCTGCGTGTGTGTGACAACCAGAGCAGTGTCGGTGTGGTTCCCAACGTTTGCTAGGGTCTGCTGCAAGTCCTCGCGGACCGTAGATTGCAGTGCGTCGGTGTAAATTTGCTCAGGTGCCACAATGAAAGAAGAACTATCCAGAACTGGTACCCCGTCGAGAATCTGGGCTCGGAACTTGTCTACGAGAGCGGATGGCCCAGTAAACCTCGCCACTAGGTGTCGTGAGGATGCACCGCCATTGTCCAATATATCACCCCCCAATTGCCGGCATAGCTCTGTTACCGTACCAAATGTATCCATGACACTTTCGCCTGCCATTTTATGGGTGCTGGACCTTGTAGAAGCCTGCCACTTGTCGGTGCCCGTCTCGCATACTACTGTGCTCGGGGCAGGATGCTCCAGGGTTCTACATGACAATGGCAGTAGTATTGTCTCCATGACTTATAACTGATCAAGTCCTGATCTAACAAGCGCTCAAAAAGAGCTATGCTGAAAAACAAACAGCTGGGTTTGTTTACAAGCTTTGGAAACGGCTGCAGCCGGTATGCAGGCGGGCTGCATAAGCAATTTGTCATATCAAACATAACAAGTAAATAACAAGTAAATAACAAGCAAAACTTGTTTCAGGGTCTATCGATATTGGTACGGGAGCGGACAGGGGGAACTAGTTAGGGATCGACCTTTATAGAATTCAATCATTGACGGTGTAAGATATGCAAACTAAAACTACACTTTTCCAAGACTTATCTGACTTATCTCCTCGGTCAGGTCGTCTTCTTCTTCGGGCAGCTTGAAACTAATGTAGTCGTCAGTACTTAATTCCTCTCCAACCTCTTGCAGAGAGCCAAGATCTCCAGGCGTCATGAGCCCGGCCGCGTCCAATGGGGAACCAGGTGCCGACAGGGGCCTGGTCAGTTTCGGCTGGTCCTCGTCAAAAGGATTGGTGCCGTCGTCCGTATAAGCATCCGGGAATGCTCTGCGCAACGCAAGTTGACGCGCCTTGACGTACTCAAGACCCATCCGCTTCCAGTCAAGCAGGTCAGAGAGCCGCTCAGTGCGATTACGCTGGTTAATGCGCTGTCTTCGAGTCATGTTGGTGAAATCTTCCATGTACGTAGTCAACTGGTTGATGGACTCGTCAACTCCCTGGTTACGTCTGTCAACAATGTAGATACCATAGTCGCTGGAGTTCTCGATCAAGTCCTCCATGTAGGCACCGAAGCCACTCAAATTGGTGGTGATGGACGGGATACCCATAACCGTGCATTCGGCAGGGGTGTAACCCCAGGGCTCATAGTACGACGGGAAGACACCCAAATGACATCCTCTGACAAAGTCCTCGTAGTCTAAGGGAAGGATGGGGTTGTTCGAGTTTAGGAATTCGGGGTGGAAGATGATTTTGACCCTATCGCTGGGATGATTGAACAGCTGGACGCGGCGGATTTGCTGTAGAATCGGGTCACCGTTATCGTCGGCCATGTTGTGCGTCACAATAGGTGGCAAAGAAGAACGCTTAAGGGCAAACACTCGTCTCTTGAGTAAAACCTTATCGTGGCTGGGGAGCAGCTCATTGAGGTTTCCAATGTCCTTGACCACGTCACCATCGGCGCTCTGTGCACACTCCTCGAGAAGTCGCTTTCCTATCTGCTGCTGGATCACCTTGATCTGGTCCTCCAAGGCCTTCATCACTGCCTGCCCCTTCAAAGTTTCGACAGTGTAACTATGGGTCGCAGCGGGCATGATGATGAAGGCAACAACGGTAGTCTTGCTGCCAGAGGACTTTAATCGATGGTTCAGGCGCGCTAGAGACTCGATGAACATATCGGCACCCTTGTTGCGGAACTCGTAGCGGCCGGCGGTGAAGAAGTACAATGTGTTTTCAAGGTCGAAATCGTAGTGACCATAGAAATGACCTCGTACAAAGTCGCCGATTTTTTCCTTGTGGATGGCGTGCAGGTTCTGGAACTCGTGCATAGCGCTGAACTTGATGACGTTGAGTCCGTTCGGCACAACACCATCCGGCTTCCTCTTAAGAAGATGCTCGGCCTCGTAGGCAGTGATATGCGACACGGTGGTGAACACGTCGCAAGCATGGGCGGCCGCGCGCTCAATGCAATACCTGTGGTAGATTCCGCGCTTTCCTGCCTCGGCATCGACGTCAAAGTTCTGGAGATTGTTGTAGAAATCGACATTGCCTGCACACAGGTAGCGGCCAAGCAGAGTTGCGTGGGTCGTGAAAATGGTGGTGATGTCCAGCTCGCGCGAGCGAATCAGTGGCAGTGCGACGCCGGTAAGCCACTCGTGGAAGTGCGCAATAATCGCGTGGGTCTTGTCGTGACTCACGTACTCACCGAGGAACCATGCCACCAAGTACCCAAACACAATGGCGTCATTGGTTTCAGTGTCGTGGCGGGGAGAGGGAATAGACGCAATAGACCACAAGTCGGCTTTCCACTCGTCAAGGCGCCAATAGGCACTTCCAAGATCGAACAACAAAACCCGGGGAGCCCCGTCAATGAGCCATCGCCCGTACATGTACTGGACCCCGCGCTCCGCCATGCTCTGTAGTGTCTCGCGCATGGGCCCCTCAGGCGGCTCCAGCGGTTCTACCTCCATGGCGGCGGACGCCCGGTTGAGCCTGCCAATGAGGCAGTATCGGCCGCCATACTCTTTGGCAGTGACAGGTGCCTTGGACTTGAGCACAGAGTAAATGCCGCCCACCCGGTTAGCAACCTCGGTGGCTACCTCAAAGAGCATCGGATGCTTCACGTCGCGAACCATTGTGATTCACAGTTACGAGGAGACAGTGGTGGTGCCGAAATCAACCTTCACCCACCCGCTGGTGTTTGGTGAGTGGGCTAAACCTCCTCCCGCATTTGGCTATACAGGGCTAGGGTTCACGATAGAGTGCTGTTCTTGTCCGGGTTGCTGTAGCGGTCACGGCCACGCCCAGTCGCCAAGTGGCTAGGTGCCATTGCACCGATGTTCAATACATCATGGCACCATCGCCGCGGCCCGCTGGCGGCCGTGATGGCAGAAGGACCCACGGTGCTACCCCACACTGCTGCACCTTATGTCATACAGCATGTGTCTGCTCCTTGGCAGTGCGTCAAAATCAGGACAGGCAGTACAACCGGACCATCTGCAGCAGTGACACCACGGACACTGTATAGTAGCGCACGCCCACTCGAGTATTTGTCGGGTCAAATTGGCTGGTGCTCAAAAAGGTTCGTTGATGCTGCACGTCGCACGCAAGTGCTGATCATTGTTCCGCGGATGGGCGAGCCCGTTCTGGTAGTGCCGCGGTTTACCTATATTAGGACATTGTATAACGCTGGGCCACATAGTAAATGTAACGTGATATGAGGGACCTGTAGCTACGCGATGAAAGGTGGCCGGGCGATGCAAAACCCTGAGTCCAACAATGGACGTCCCGTGATCAAGATTCCCGTGATCAGAGACTCCCGTGATCAGAGAAATGACTAACTGGCTAGGCAGCTTTCTCAGCTGATGGCTAATGATGACAGCAGCGCTCGGCCGAGGGCGCGCGGCTATTCTTGCCCTTGCGCAGTCACTGTTGTTGCAGGGGACTCCATGCAGGGACTCGGTGCCACAGGCGAATGCAGGGTTGAGCCGTCATTGAAGTGCGAAAACCCTCTCTCCGAAATAGTTATATTCCTATAATTTCTTATTAACTGCATTTCCAGTCGCACGCGAGGTGGGGGGAGTTCGTCACCTCTATCTTATCATGGCCGGAGATACCCGCGCAATGCATGTGCATTGACCCAGTACCTGTGCGATAGTCCCGGTCCACCAAAGCTCGTTAAATCTCCGTGGTACCAACATCTAATGCACTGAAGAACATCAGTTTCGGTAAATTAATTGGCATTTTTGTCAATCCTCTAGTCAATCTTGGCCAGGCTGATAAGAACATGCATGCATATTACGAATCAGGAACCCCCAATCAGAACCCATCTGACGATCTACAAAAAATTTTTTTGGGACCACGCAGCTTTATTGAAGAAAATTAGTTCCACCGTGTCATTGCGTTTCAGTAGCCAATAGCGTTGCAAATTCTGTAGAATTTACTGTATTTTCTCTGCATCTTGGGATCAAAGTCTACGGGCATGACTATTCGGACTTTGCAGTACATATATACTGAGCCGCTCGCATGATTGCCCACGCAATGAGCGTGGAGCCTGCAAAGTCCCTGGTGAAGGTGACGACTGCCGAGTCGTTGCCGGACTCCGGAAAGGAAGAGACTCAGTTCTCTGTGATAGCCTACAAAGATCAGAGCAAATTCCATGGCAGGTTCGGGTGGTTCTGGAGAATTAGCTACGCAATAGACTCGATAGGAGAGTTCCGCGGCATTGACAGATACCCCGAAGATGAGCGTGGAAACGGAGGCTGGCGCCAATTGTTTCAGCTCGGCACCATCTGGATTGGTGCATGCGGCAGCTTGCCGTCCATGGCAGGATTTTTTCTTGGCCCTCTTCTCTTCGAGCTGAGCTTCAAAGATAGCATGAGCGCAGGAATAAGCGGCTGCTTTTTCGGCTGCCTTTTTGCTGCGTTCGGTTCGATATTAGGACCGGCGTCTGGACTGCGCCAAATGACGAGCGCGCGTTTCCAGTTTGGATGGTGGTTCGCTAAATTCATCGCCCTTCTCAACATCTTGACGCTGCTCGGTTGGGCAGTGATTAGCTTGGTATTTGGTGGCCAGATCTTGGCGGCCCTCAACTCCCACATTCCGCTCGAGGTTGGTATCATCATTGTTACGGTGCTCACTATAGTCGTCACGGTGTTTGGTATCCGCTATGTGGTGTGGTTTGATAAAGTGTTCGTGGGCCCCGGTCTCATCGCGTTTCTGCTGGTGTATGTGTGCGCCGGCGACCAATTTGCGGTCAACTCCGTTTCGACAGGAGACCCCGAAACCATTCGCGGAAACTGGATATCGTTCTTCTCCACAACGTGCGGCGTCACCAGTGCATGGATTGGGCTGGCATCAGACTACTATGTGACTCTTCCGCCAAGGACAAACCCAGCCAAGCTCTTTGTGTACACACTCTTGATTCTGTTCTTGCCCAGCATCTTCATTGGCTGTGCCGGGATTGGCCTCGGCAGCGCTGCTGCCTACAACAATCCCAAGTGGCTGGATAGGTACAATGAGCTTGGAAACGGTGGTCTGCTTGAGGTGTCTATGAGTAAATGGGGCGGCGGCGGCAAGTTTCTGGTAGTTATCATGTTCATTTCCCTGGTGACCAACAACATCATGGGAACCTACTCTATTCCTCTCTCTTTCCAGTCTTTTGGAAGAGTGTGGGCAAAAGTTCCTCGCTACATCTTGTCGATTGTTACTGCCATCATTTATTTCATACTGGCCTCTGTCGGTAGAGAAAAACTGAGCGAGATTCTGTCGAATTTCTTACCCATGATTGCCTACTGGTCGATCATTTACGGCACTATTGTGTTTCTAGAGACCATGGTGTTTCGCAGGGGAAGGCTTAACAGCTACCAGTGGGCGTTATGGAATGACAAGGACCACTTTCCCATCATGTACGCGGCCATATTCTCGTTTGGAGCTGGTGTAGCGGCTGTTGTTGTGGGCATGAACCAGGCATATTATTCTGGTGTTCTTGCCAGACGTGTTGGCAGTAAGGGGGGAGACCTTGCCATTTACCTGTCCGCTGCATTCCCACTAGTGGCGTACCTGCCATCTCGAGCCATCGAGATCGCGTTGCGTAAGGAGCGGCCACCACGACCGTGAGCAAGCAGTACTTTTTATTATGCAGGTCCTTATCTATTAAAAACCATATATTCACCGTGAAGGGTAGTTGCAGCGTTGACTTCGACAGTGCAGCGATTAAATCCTAATACCCCTTCCACAGGTACAACATTTGATCCCAACCTACGGTTGCGGCCCAGCCAGGCTCGCCCCACAAGCTCCAGTCGCCGTCAATGACGAACTCGGTGTGCGCCGTAAAGTCTTTGACGAGGCCCCTGGGGCCAACATGAGGAACATGGGGCCCCGGGATGTCTCGCCAAACGCGGGCTGTCATGTCGTATGACGTGGATAACAGGTATTCCCTCGAGTGTGGCGACCATTTGACGCTTTTGACCGGAAATTGGTGGCCGCGGAAATCGTTTACGGGCGCGGTCAGGTTACGTGTGTCCCAGACCCTGACGATCTTGTCTACGCCGGCAGTCGCCACCACATGCGGGCTGTACTTATTCCAGTCCACCGTAAGGCAATCGCCGCCCCGCACTGCAGGAATAGCCAATTTCTGCACCGCACTGCGGGTGTCCCATACGCGGGCGAAGCCGTCGGCATGCGCCGAGAGAATGCTTGTGGGATCGTGAGGCGAGAATTTGGCCGAGTAGACGGGCTGGACATCGGGCGGAATACCCTGGGAAGGCGGTGTGGGACATAAAGCTAGCCCGTCTTTGCTGTGGAGCGTCAGGAGCGACTGTGTGCGGGCAGGATCCCAGATCTTGATTGTACCGTCCCAGGACCCTGTACAAAACAACGCCTTGTCTACGAGGCCCCACTGCACACTGAATACTTCGCGGGAGTGCTCTGAGAATGCTTGTAGCGGGTACGGCTCGTGCGTCGACACATCGAATAAGCGCACGCGGCCATCTCCGCCGGCCGCAGCGACCTGGTTGCTATGCGACTCCGACCACGCAACACACATGACGCTGTCTTGGGTGTCGAATGTCCGCACGGCGTTGATCCGCGCGTCCGGCGAAATATCGAGTACATAGACGCGGCCGTTCCCCACAAGCCCGAAATTGGCCGAGGCGCCCACGGCCAAGCGGTTGTCCAGGAACGGCGAATACGCGACCGAGCAGCCGCAGAAGCCCTCGGTGCGGAATTTGAGCATCGTGTGCTCTGCTTGAGCTGGGGATCTAAATGCGTTGGGCAGGGATTCTAAATGCGTTGGGCAATATTCTCTATAAGCGTGCCAGGCACTACTACCATCCCTACGAACCGCTGCTCGCCTGGGCCGTGTTCCTCGGTCGCTTCAGACAAGATCAGGTCCTGGCGCGGGTTGAAACACTGCAGACTGCCAAAGATCGTCCGACCGTCGCGAAGCTTGACCCGGACTATACTGCTCAGGTACTGCATACGTCAGCAGGCTCAGACGTCACTCGCTAGTCTGTCGGCGACGAAGTGGCCGCCAGGGTTCCAGGGTTCCTAGGGCTGCAAGGGTTCTCAGGGCTGCAAGGGTTCTAAGGGAAAACAATCGGAAGGCGCCAACCGCGCCTGAATGGCAAGCAAGTTTATTGCCGTGGCCGCGGTCGCGTCTTTTTCGCGGAGCGGCGCTCGTTGCGGCTTTCCAGCGCCGGTGATCTTCTGCGCCAGAGCTGCCAGCGGCCACAAGTTTCTACAGCTAAAGACCACGCGTCAGCGCGTAGTCAGCAGCACCCCTCAGCTGCCTCATCTGCTGCAACAAGGCCACCGAGCGTGACCGGACGTCGTACCCTGGATGTCACAGAAGCGCTCGTCGCACCCTGTGCCGGGGCCGCAGCCGGGCCAGGCCCCGCGGCTGGCCACGCGCGCGATGTCCGCGTCAGGCCCCTCTACACCGGTGCCCGCCGCGTGGGTATCGCAGCGGCCTGTGGACCCCAGAAAAAGTCTTTACAACATGTGTTTGAGCATCCTTTCGCGTCTGGAGCGCATCGAGACGATGCGTCCGTATATCGAGGCGTGCGACTACACGGAACTCGACGAAGAGATGCCACGGATCAATCTCGGCGTCGCGCCGCTGGGGGGAAAGATAGACCCTGTCAGCCAACTGTGGCGCGTGCTGCGCCTGGGTGCGCCGTTCGGCGAGCTGTTTAACACGCTGAAAACGCCGACTGTGCTTGAGGTGCTTCCTCCGCGGCAGTGCGGCGAGGTCCGCACCGTCAAGCGGCTCGTCTACAAGTTTTTAGAGGCCTGCATGACGGAGCTCGCGTTCCGCCCCGAGCACGAGCTGTTTACCATCTCAAACGTGTTCAGCGACTCCACGTCAGACTTGCTTAAGGTCCTCAAGACGGTCACGGCCATTCTCGACCTTGTCGACGCGAAGCATGGCGTCGCTCCGCCTTCCGCAAGCGACTATGGTCTGCCTGCGCCAACGTGTCAGCGCGACAACGTGATCCACGAGCTCGTGAACACCGAGCGCAAGTACGTGCAGGACCTGGAGCTGCTCAGCCAGTACCACGACGCGCTGCTGGCGGCCAACTTTCCTCGCGAGAGCACGCAGAAAATGTTTCCCTACCTCAACCGACTTGTAGACTTTCAGTGCCGGTTTCTTGTGGGCCTTGAGTACCATGCTCGTCTGCCTCCCGAGGAGCAGCAATTTGGTACGCTGTTTGCCCTGATGAAGGACGAGTTCTACGTGTACGAGGGCTATACACTGAATCAAAAAGAAGCATCTGAATTCGCACTAGCAGAAGCGCCGGCGCTCGCGCAGTTCAGCGACATCCTGGAACCTACCTATGAGCTGCAGGCCATGCTCCTAAAACCCGTCCAGCGCATCTGCAAATATCCGCTGCTTCTGAAACAGATCATGAAGTATACCCCCCATGAGTGGGCTCCGTACACCGCACTATTGACCGGTCTCGAAATCATGCAGGACATCACACAGACTGTCAACGAAACCCAGCGCCGCATAGAAAATCGCTACGTCTTCAGCGACCTTAAAGACAGGCTGAAGGACTGGCGTGGGCTTGCGCTAGAGAGAATGGGCGATCTTCTCCTTAACGGCGTTTTCCCAGTGGTCACTCTCGACAACGAAGTCGAATACCATCTTTATTTATTTGAAACGATCTTGCTGTGCTGTCGGGACGGTATTCCTGCAAAAAAAACCGGCCCTTTGAAGATGCGTACGCGCCAGTCCAAGAGATTCAGTCTGGATCTCAAGGGCCGCATTTACATGTCCTACGTCACCGGCACCAGACTCGTCAAAGAGCCCTCTGGATATCTGCTGAGCGTGTTGTGGGGCAAAGGGGATGTCTCGGAAACAGGCTCCTTTGACATCCGCTTGGGGAATGAGGAACAGGCAGCCATCTGGGACAGTACTATCAACAAACTGATAACCAGCATCAACAGCGGGTCAATCCAAACGGCGTATGAAGAGCAGGAAGGTCAAGGTGCGAACGGACCATTTTACGAGGATCCGCAGACCCCGGTGAGCCGGGCTGGGTCGCTTGATAGCCAAGGCATGCGAAAACTGAGTATATCCTCGTTCGGGAACAGCAGCAGTGCGGTTGATATGGCGAGCCGATTTAGCCAGAGCTCACGAGAGAACGGTAATGGGCACAGGTCGTCGGCGCTTGCGGCTACCCTTGGCGGAAGAGCTGGGCGCAGCATGAGTACACTGAGTGCCAGTACTGTCGTCTCACCGGCGGCGGCCATGGTCCACACGAATTCCGAAAGTCAGGTCAGTACGCTGCAGAGCCCGTTCGGGTCGTCGTACGCTAAAAATGTATCCAATGGCTCTTTTGGAGCAGTGATGCGGCATAGCAGCATAGCGAGCCAGGCCTCCACAAGCTCACTCGGTCTCACACCCCTGCGCACGCACAGCGACTCTATCTCGGCGTCAGCGTCAGCAGGAAGCACGGGACCAGTCCTAGAGCTGCCCTTTGAAAAGCATCGTGTAAGAGTTCACCATCACGGCGATTCGTTCCTTATTCTCGTGCCACGAAACATTACGTATGAGCAGTTGCAGGCTCGGGTCGAGAAGAAAATACGATTGTGTGGAAAACAAGTGTCACTACCGCTGCGCGTGAAATACAAGGACGAAGATGACGACCTTGTGACACTGAGTTTGGACGAGGACCTCAAGATGGCTCTCGAAGACAAGTACGACCAGGAACTGGTCTTGTGGGTCGTATGACCTTTTCGTAGTCCGGCCCTGCCGTATTTAAATTATATAGTGTGTGGGCAATTAGTACAGCACGACTCTCAAACTATGTGATGGTGTATTTTGGTCCACCACCTCCTTCGGGAACTACCCACGTAATGTCTTGTGGGGGTGTTTTGATGTCACAAGTCTTGCAGTGAATGCAGTTTTGTGCGTTGATTTTGAACTCCAGCTCGCCCTTGTCATTTTCGACGTACTCGTAGACACCGGCTGGGCAGAAGCGCTGCTCAATGCCTTTGTACAAGGGCCAGCTCTTTTGCAGATGCGCCTCGAGATCCTGATTCGGCACTCGCAGGTGCGGCAGCTCGTCCTCATCGTGGTAAGTCCCCGTCCGCGAAACCGAGGTCATAAGATCAAAGGTCAAAACTCCGTCGGGCTTGGGGTATTCAATGGGCGTGAACTTGTCTGCATGTTCGGTGGCATCCGCATCAGTTTGCTTGTGATGGAACGTCCACGGTTCACGGCCCTTGAGAACCATTGTCTCCAGACCAGAGTAGGCAATGCCACCCCAAAACTTGAACGGGTTGTGGAAGGAGGGGCGAACATTGCGCACCTCGTGCAGTTCCTCTGCGACCCACGAGTTATGCAGGTCCTTGTCGTATTCGGCAAACTCGCGCCCTTGAGTTGCAGCGGCAAACGCCGCTTCGGCGGCTAACATGCCAGACTTCATGGCAGTGTGGGTGCCCTTGACTTTGGGGACGTTCACAAAGCCTGCGGAGCATCCAATGAGACCACCACCAGGGAAGGTGAGTTTGGGTATAGACTGGTATCCACCCTCGTTTAAGGCTCGCGCACCATAGGCAATGCATTTTCCACCCTTGAGCACGTCTGAAAAGAAAGGGTGCCGCTTCATCTGCTGAAACTCCTCGTAAGGTGAGATATAGGGGTTAGCGTAATCCAACCCAACCACTAGGCCGATGGAGACCAAGTTTTCGCCAAAATGGTACTGCCAGCCTCCACCATACACATCCGTAGCCAGGGGCCAGCCCATAGTGTGCGCGACGTACCCCTTCTGGAACTTGTCTTCTGGAACCTCCCAGACTTCTTTGAGGCCGAGTCCATAGGTCTGCGGGTCGGAATTTTCACGGAGATTATATTTTTTGATAACATGCTTCGACAGAGAGCCGTGGCAGCCCTCGGCCAAGAGGGTGACTGGAGCATGGAACTCCATTCCCCGCGTGAATGACTCCTTGGGCTTACCGTCCTTGCCCACTCCCTGATCGCACGTGGCAATGCCCTTGACTGATCCGTCCTCCTCGTAGACCAGTTCAGACACGCTGAATCCAGGGTACACTTCCACGCCGAGCTCCTCGGCTTTCTCGCCTAGCCATTTGACCACATTACTCAGTGACACGACGTAGTTGCCCTTGTTGCTCATCTGCGGCGGCTCTGGCAGCGAAAAGGCTGAAGACTGTGTGAGAAACTTCATGTGGTCACTTGTGACCGCCGTGGCCAAGTCCGGGGGGCTGTCTCTCCACTCGGGGAGCAGTTCGTCCAGCGCTCTGGGCTCGAGCACGGCCCCGGACAGGGTGTGAGCACCGATCTCGCTCCCCTTTTCGAGGACGATGACCCTGCGCTCACCCCCAGCTTCATTGTCGAGCTGCTTGTAGCGGATGGCGGCCGTCAGCCCCGCTGGTCCCCCACCCACTATGCAGAGATCAACTGCGTCGGCCTCGCGGGGCTCATGGAGCGGGTTGCTGTCTTCGCTATACAGTCTTTTATAAATACATTGACGGCCCGCCGAGGCAGGGAGTCTGGGCAGGGCGCTTTTCAGGAGCAAAGCACACCTGGGCCGGGCGGTCAACATGCAGAGTGACCAATAGAGAATCTTACAATTAAGGAGCCTCACGTGAGCAGGCATCCTGCAGTAGCCGCGTATACCATAGTAGGCGGAGGAGGGGGTCGCAGGCCAGTTTGCGCCCGCCTCTAGTTATCCGTTTGTACCCGGGCACCACCCGGACGGGAAAGGTCTTGATCCGGTTGGGCTGGGTCTGGGACGGCGGAGCCGAGTCGGCTGGAACAAAACAGAATGGCCCGGTGGGGAGCGGTCTAAAGCGCAGCCTGCTCGGGCCAGGACACCAGGGCGGATGAAGTCGACTCAACTCGACGACTTTATAGCCATTGAGAACGTCGAGACCAGCAAGCATGCCAGCGCGGCATGGCAGAGGAAGGCAGCGGCCATGATCACTGTGGCCCTTGACTTGTTGATGGTCAGCGATTCCGATGCATAGTTGAAGAGCACGTGCCACAGGTTCGTGCCCACAAACTTAAACGAGACGCCGAACCCGACCGCAGCCAGCACGCTGCGCACGATGAGCGCAACCACAGGCCGGCCCACCAACGGCAAGATCTGCGGTGAGCCCATCACCAGGGAGACTGGAACCCACACTGGCGTCGAGTAGCCATACAAGCACAGGGTCTGGGCCAGGGTCAGCGTGGGCATGAGGTTGAAGAACTGGATGAGCAGCCACAGGCCCGCCGGCACCACAAACGTGGAGAAAAAGAAGATAAACGCGACCCGCGACAGCAATTCCATAGTATGTTCGTAGCGCTGCCCGTTGCTCACAGCGAACAGCATGCCCGCGACCGTCGCAGAGAAAAAGAGCGCAAACACCACCGTTTGGTACAGCCAGAACGGCCCCCACAGGTCTGGCCACTTTCCGCCCGAAATCGTGCCCGGCTCCTCGTCGAGCGTCCCGTTGACCAGGAATGGCTCGTTCGAGAACACGTTCAGGCCCATCCGCGCCCGCTTGACGACGTCGGCCGTGTCCACGTCGAAGTACCGCTGGAACCGTGCGAACAGGCCGCTCCGCGCTACACCCCCACCGGTGACGCGTGCGCCACTGGACCCCGCACCGCGACCGCCCCGCATGTTGCCGGAAACCTGAGGCGTCGCATTCTTGGCCTCCGCCTTGGCCCGGCGCGCCTGCTCCACGATGTCTATTTCAATCTCATCGTTCGAGTCCATGCTGATTACGAAGGAGGAAACAGATTAGAGCAAAGCTGGCCAGTTCTCCGGGTTGGAGGCCCGAGACGGCGGTTGCTGTTCCTGGCGTGGACGCAGCTTCAATTGCCCCGGTACCAGTGCCGGCAGTTGGTGTCCGCGCGGTCCCCCCCGTCACTGATCTTTTGTCTGCCAGCTCTGCTTACGAGCACTCCAGAATCCACTATGCACACGTTTCTGGCCCGGCTCAACCAGACCTCGAGCACGCTAAGCTTCGCGGTGGGGATCCTTGTGGTTGCGCTCGGCGTGATTGCGTGGGCGCAGCTGGCCGTGAGTGGCATGTACGGGCTGTCTTCGCGCGTGGCCAACATCGACCCGCAGCTGGCGCTGCGGACCGCGCGTCGCGCAGGCAGCTTGAGCGGCAGGCCGAAGGAGAACGTGCGCGTGAGCTTCGATCTGGACGCCGACCTGACGCCTCTGTTCAATTGGAATACAAAGCAGGTTTTTGTGTACCTGGCTGCAGAGTACGGCGGGGCCCGCGACGACATCGACAACGAAGTTGTGCTGTGGGACCAGATTATCACAGACAAGGCGAACGCGGATCTGCATCTCAAAAACGTCCGAGGAAAATATAACGTGTGGGACATTGCCGACAGCTTTGAGGGCCGGACGGCGAACGTCACACTGCGGTGGAACATCCAGCCACACGTTGGCTTCCTGCTGAACGGCGAGTCGCCGGTTGCTGGGCCGGAGAGCTCGTTTGTGTTTCCAAAGCCAGACACGGAGCCGCCGGCCAAGTCCGGGAAGGACTCCAAGCGTAAGCCGCGGGCCGCGGCCTAGTCAGGCAGCCGGCCTGGTCTGGTAGCCGGCCTAGTCTGATAGCCGGCCTAGTCTAATAGCCGGCCTAGTCTGGTAGCTCAAAAATGAATGCAGTCGCATAATTATGCAATATATACACTTAAATAAACTGACACTCACTGGCCAGCGTTTGTGTGCAGCTGCTGCAATACAGGTGCCATCCTCTGCCGCAGAATCGCCATGGTCCGCCTGAACTCGGAGTGGATAGTCTGCATGGCACTTTTATGTGTCGTCTGATCTCTGGTCTCGACATAGTTCAGAACGCGGGACACGTGCGAGCCCAGCGCAGCAATTGTGCTTGAGCCAATGGTCCCTTGTGCGTCAGTAGTCGAGGTACCAGTGGGCAGGTTAGTCCGGCTTGCTGCATCCCCCGCGACGTGCTCTTGCCGCGCACGGTTCCGGGCAAAGTAGTTTTTGGTCAAGTAGGACTCTGCCAGCTCGAATGCCTTGTACGTCAACCAGTTGGCGTTCTCCACTGTGTCTGGACAATTGGCCAGCGCTCGGACAAGCTGGTTCCAGTTGAGCGACGACATGCCAAGCCCGTAATCTTCAAGACTCTTGGGCAGCCGCAGCAAGTCCGTATAACGGTGCCTCTGCGTCAGTTGGTCGATTCTGGCTGTCACCGCGTTTGCGTAATTGAACCGGTATTTTCTAGGAATTCTGTGCACGAACCCGGACGCAGCCTTAGCCTTGGTGGGGATAAAAGATGCATGCAGCTCATTCAAGAACTCGGGCCAGTGCGCCTCAACGGCATCCACATCGCCTGATGCAACGTCCACCTCGAGTTTCAGTGCCAGGAGCCTATAAGCATGAGACGACGTTCCGACCTTCTGTACCTCAGACACCAGTTGTTGGGCAAGGTCAATGTTGCCGTGCTTCAAATGGGCCCGTACCAGGTATTTTATGAGGTCGACGGGAGCCTTGTTCTTCGGTACATCTTGCGACGCGATGTCAAAAAACCCAGACTGTAAAAGTCGGATCGCCATACTGTGGCCATATAGTAGACTTTCTTGGGACGCCTTGCTGAGCATGCGAAAGTACTTTTCATACAGCGAGTAGGTCGGAATACCCTGCTCCTCCTGGAACTGAGCAATCAAGTTTTCGGCGTCCTCGAACTTGCGCTCTTTCGTCTGCAGTTCCATCATGATCCCAAAATAGCCACCTGTAGGTTTGATGCCTCTCTTTTTCATTTGATTAAACGTTCGCGAAAGCATGTCGTAGTTTTTGGTCTGTGAAAAGTACATCATCACCGTCCCAAACCACTTTGCGTCCGGGCGCAGGCGGTATTTGCGTCGTAAAGCCCTGAGCTCCGCAAACTTCGCCGCGTCGCCAAAACGAGCATATGGTGCCAATAGCGTCGTGAGAGTCTGAATAGTGGGTTCATGCGGCATGTTCTTGAATACCTCCCAGCCCAGCGCCGGGTTCTTCTGAACGAGGCAGTTAATATATGAATTGTAGGTCCTAACATCGAGCTCCTTAATGCTCTTCTGTCCCCACTTAAAGAGCTCCGTTCCCGTCACAGCGTCGCGTCGGCGGGCGCACAGGGCTAACAACAGCGTCAATTCCTTGTTTGTCAAAGGCAGCAAATACTCGGAAGTCATAAGCCCAATGGTTTCCAACGCGCGCTTAAGATCACCCGCCTCAGAATAAGCTTTCAACAAAAGCGTGAAAGAAACACGTACGGGCTCTATGCCATACTCCTGTGTCATAATGTCAAAGTATCGTTGTACTTCATCGGCATCGCCAAGAAGCGCGAAACTGTGCATCATGGCATGAAATATACCCCGTGGCCGGGGTGGGAGCCCTCTCTTACAGATACCATCAAAAATACCTTGCAGCGTCTCGGCTCCGCCGAGGTTCCCCAGAGCCTGGAGAACGATAGCATAATGCTTCGCGCTAAAATTCTCTGATGTGGTATTTCGACTCTGCTCCCCGCTTACCTCAAATTGATTATCGGCCAAAAGTTCAAATGTATCTTGTAGCCGCTTCCACTGGTGCGCCTCTGCAGCCGCGAGCAGCACGGCGTCGTTCTGCCACGGCCGGTGCAATTTTGGATACCTGTCGTATATGTACAGCGCAGTTTCCGCAGCCTTCAAATAAATGTAGTAAAACATAATGCAGTGAAGGTCCTTTGGCGTTGCGAGGCTACGCTCGACCTTCCATGCCCAAATGTTCTCGATGATCGCAGGTATACGTTTCTCCGAAGAGAGGCATGTGACACACAAAATAGCACTTCCTATGCGCGATGCAAGAAACAAATTCGACTTTCCCAAGCTCTCTACGGTTTTAAACGCCAAGGCCGGTGAGTACTGCAGAATTTTTAAAAGGTCCTGTATCAGCGGCCGATCATTGTACTGGTGGAGCTCTCGTGGATCTTTTCCTAATGCAACCAGCGTCTTACAAAATATGTTCAGTGCTTGCGGTACTCCTTGTGACCCTTTTGCTAGGATTAGCTTGATAGCGCTAGTCAGGATCCGCTCAGCGTATACGGGGTGGCTCCGAGCGATTTCCACCAACAATGTTTCGGCCCCGGCGACATCGCCCAGTATAATGCGCATTTCTACCGCAAACATGTAGTCGCTAAAATATGTGTCCTTTTTGGGAATATAGCTCAAAACATCCAGCAATCTCTCGTCTTTGACATTGTGTTCCCGGATGTAGCTGTAAAACTGGTCTCGATCCTCGGCCTTGTGTAGCCTGTCTATGCGCCAGAACTTGTGCCAGCCTTCATCTGCATTATCTCGTTCTACAGCGCGGCTACTCGAGTGCGAGTGTTTTAATCTAATGTCTGGGTATGCCGATCCTCCCCGTCTCGTCACCGGTTTCGTGAACCAACGACAATGTACCGGAACACTTTGACCCGCGGATGCCGCTCTAGCACAATCTAGAGCTGCACATATGCGGCGTCTCATATATTTCCAGCAGGTCACCGCGAGAAAAGCGTTTCGACGGCCAAGGTAGTCAAAATGGCTGCCGGCCCAGATTATCTAAGACGAAAGATTCGGATAAATTTGATAACTTTATAGTCCTGGAGAACGGATTAGGTCACATAAGATACCAATGGCACACAACTTTAAAGATAAGACCCATGAGATCAAGCGTAGCTTGACTCGGCGCGCACGTCTGCGGAAAGCATACTACAAAATGCTCGGCGAAGACACTCGCCAAAGCCCCGCTGGTAAACGGGAGGTGGGGGAGAACTTGGACGCCAGTGTGGGATCTCAACTGGACCTGGATGCCCCCGATTCGGAAGAAGAAGATGTTGCCGTGGCCGAGCGTGCGGCCAAGAAGCTGCATATGAAAAAGTCGCTTGAACCAGCTGCAATTTCCCGGAAAAAGTCAAGTAAACAGAAGAGACAAGATGCGTATCACGCCTTGAAGGTCAGAGAAGAAAGCAAAATGAAGGCTGAGAGAAGTCGTCGTCACAAAAAGAACGTGGTCACGAAAAGAACAGCTACTGGACAGCCGAAGCTGGGTGCCCAGATGAATCTTCTACTTCAAAAGATCAAAGAGTCTGAACGTTAAATAACACTATTTATTCCTAGTACAGCATGGGCTCAATTCTATCAGACTGGCGACCTAGCGATATCCTGACGAAGCTCCCATCGTTTAGCAGTGCGAGTACCGGTTTCTCGTACTCGCCAGGCACCATATTTTGGACAGGCCTCATTCTGACTATCCTTTCCCGCCGCAAAATTCGTGAGACAGAGATCCACTTGTCACCTTGCAATTTTAAAACGCTAAGGAACATCGTAGAGTCAGAAACAAGAACAAACCTTTCATAGTTGTACTGATACACAAGGTGGCAAATGCACTCTCTCATGCGATTGAATCGATCTGCTGGCGACGTGATTAACGCCAGCGCCTTGGTGTCAACCAGATGTAGACCCCTGGTGGTAGAGACATACAGAGCCGTCTCTGAACAAGAGAGGTCAGTGACCTGACCCTCAAAAACAATGTGATCTTGGCTTGAATCCATGCGCACGCGTGAATCGCTCAAGACGAGGCTGATTGATCGCAGTACAGATCCTTCATCCAGGTGTTCCACGTAATAGAGTTTACGCCCCGCTGCCAGCAGCTTGGACGCGCCAATACTCAAAGTGACCGTGAAACGTCTCTTGAGGCTGACTTCATTGCGATTCCTTTCAATACTGATAAAGCTCAAAGATGGTTTGGAGGCCAAAGTACAGGCAGAAACCAAATACTGGTACGTTCTCCCATTATGTTCAAAACTCCATGCAATCGCAGTGTTCACTTTAGTATCCACGTCATCCCCTTCTTGTGACTTGAGTAGTTTCAAATGCTTGCTGTCCACGAACTCAATACCGCTCTTGTTAGCAACAGCCCACAGTCTATGTTCTGGGAGGGGTACCACGTTTTCAATGCCTCCTGCTCTCAAGTTGACGGGTGAAACATGTACGAATTGCAAAGGGCCGCTTCCATGGAACGTCAAGAACGAAATCTTTCCCTCGTATGCCACCACCAATTGAACGCTGCCATCGTGGTGAAGTGCACAGGCCCCATCAACTACATTGTAGGCCAGGGACCGTGTTGTGCCATCATTGTGGAGCAAGGGCAGGTCTTCTTCCCCAAGGAGCCATAGTCCTTGGCTAATGGCTAGCACGAACTCAGCTTCGCCCGTGTTCACAAAAGATATTGGCATCACACCTAATCTTCTCACGCGCTCTTTATCCTCGTTTATGAGTGAGTACGTGCCATTGGCGTAGCCCACATAGCAGGAAGCCCCGTACTTCCAGCACACAGAGTACGGCACACACATCAAAGGTACACTTCTCACTAGCTGTAGCGTGAATAAATCATAGAACTCGAGCATGGATGCGCGTGTACCTAGAACAAGAACACCACCAGGACCAATATCCAGGCAGCTGGGGGTGCTCGCGCATGGAAACTCCTTCATTGATAGATCCGTTCGGATGTTCAAAACGCATACCGTATCGCTAGCTGTGACTGCAACACAAAAACCTTCGCTCACGCAAGCACTAGTTATGTGTAACCTTTGTTCAAAGTGGATACCGTATGGTGCAAATATACTCACAGCCACGACATGTTCTCGCGTTACAATAAAGATTCTTCCCTGGTCACTCCCTGATGCCAGCACCTCTTGGTCACCCACAATATCCTCCATTACCTGCTCAAGCAATAGTGGATCGTCGTTGCTGCTAATCCGGAACGCCATGGTGCCCCAGGGTCGCACGACATAAAAGATTTTCGCAGTTTCGTCGTAAACCAAACGGCAGATATGCTTACACGGAATCTCACTCCTGACAATAGCATTCATTTGTAGTCCTTTTTGTATAGCTACCAACCAAGATGCATCGTAGCGAAACCCGATAACCCTTTGCGACGGGGCGTCAAACTGAAAATCTGTAGAATAGTAAGACACGCCGGACAAATTAGATTCCGAGACGCCATAGATCTCGCGTACATCTTCATTGGCGAGTATTCCATAACTTCCCGTGTCGCCACTACTGTTTGCCCAAGTTAGATTCCAGCATCGTCGGTCTGCAACCGTCACGGCGACGATTAATAGGTGCTCACAGTCCTTGAGAAAATCAAGTGACCCACTTATCAGGCTCAAGCTGAGATGGTCCGGAAATATATTCAGTTCGTGAACGGAATAATCACCACATACAGCGTAAACGCTTATTCCTGTTGACGTTCTTGTTGAGGTAAGATATCTCAGCCCACGGCAACCACAGCTGACCAGATTGGGATTCCCTGAGAAAATATCTTTGCAGCGCAAGAGCATCAATTTATCGGAAGAACCCAAGACCACAGTGCCTTCTTCCAATGGCACACACCACTTTACCTCGACATTCAGTGGTAGCACGGCAAGACTACCACCTTCCTTGTTGGACCTAATATCATAGAGCTTGAAATAGCTTTGGGTGGAATTGGTGGTGCATGTCAAGAGGATCCGCGACATTGCGGAAACGCCATCTTTGGTCACACGCTGGTTCTCGACAATGTAGTTGAACATGCCTGCGGGGACTCGTAACAAACTCCTGTAGCTCAACATCGAGGAGGAGTTGTCCCTGAGTTTCGAAGAGTCTACATCGTAGAAGCCGACCTCATTAATAGTAGCCCATCCAAGGGTAACGCCCATAATGGATCCGCGAAAATTGGTAAAGATCCGCGAATATGTCACAGTATCAGGCACACCTACTACTTTTTCGGCAAGCAATTGAGCATCGGCACCTACCAGAAGTAGCTGTCCACCATTGAGGAGCACCAAAATGGCGCTACCACTTATTATTGCATCTTGCACATGTCTCTCGAAAAAGATGGCTCGTTGACCAATCCTGAGGTTATCAACGCCAACAAATACTATATGTGGCTCCAGGTAAAGGAGCTTTTTGACCTTTGGACTCGGTATCAGCTTTTGTAACGATAGAGATATGTCCTCATCGGACATCGGGAAGCATGGGATCTGACAAATTGGCGGCCGTTGAAATTATTGCGTGACGACGATGGTCAGCGATTTGAATGTGGAATATTTTTATATTCAATATGGTTTGAATTAGACGTTATGTACATACTGCTACCCCCACCGTTTATTTGCTCTTCTTCTTTGTGTAGGCTTCAATAAGCTCTCTCTGCAAAGGTACGGGGGCAGGAGAGTAGTGCTTGAACTCGAGTGAAAACTCTCCTTTACCTTGAGTTGACGCTCGCAACGTAGTGGCAAAACCGAACATGTTGTTCAAGGAGCACTCTGCATAAATAGTAAACTCCTCGGCGCCAATTTCGGTGTCGTTAATCATAGCCTCTTTCTTGTTGAGGATTCCGATCACAGCCGATTGGAACTCCGCAGGCGCTGTGACAGCAACGCTCATGATGGGTTCAAGAATCACCGGCTGGGCTTTTAGGAATGCTTCATTGAATGCGCCAACGGTGGCTGTTCGGAAAGCAAACTCGCTAGAGTCCACCACATGCACCTGACCATCATTGATGAGCATTTTGACGCCCAAAACACGGTGGCCAGACAAAGGACCCTTGAGCAGAGCTTCCTGGAAACCCTTTTCACAGGCGGTAAGGAACTTCTCGGAAATCTTGCCGCCAACCACAGCCGTTTCAAACTCATTGATCTCTGTAGAAGTAGCAGGAGTCATGTCGCCCATGACTTTGGCATACTGACCAGCACCACCGCTTTGCTTCTTGTGCGTGTAATCAAAGGTCGAGGGTGCCGTGATCGTTTCACGATAAGCAACCTGCGGCCTTCCTGTGACGCACTCTACGTTGTATTCACGTTTGATACGTTCAACGTAGATTTCCAAGTGTAATTCACCCATGCCACTGATGACAGTCTCTTTCGACTCATCATCGAAGCGCACACGGAACGTGGGGTCCTCTTTCTGGAATCTGTTGATCGCCTTTGAGAAATTCTGCGAGTCTTTGGTCTTTGGGGCAATGCTGAGAGAAATAACTGGCTCAGGAACGAACATGGAAGACATGGCCATTTTGTTACCGCTGGTGAAAGAGTCGCCAGACGAACAGTCAATACCGAATGTCGCACATATCTCGCCGGCGCCAGCTTCGTCGACATCCTCCATCTCCTCACTATGCATCCGTACCAAACGAGCAAGCTTAGTCTTTTTGCCGGTACGCACATTCACGAGCTGCATACCCTTTTTCATTTTACCCTGATAGACGCGGATGTATGTGAGCTGGCCGTAGCGGCCTTCCTCGAGCTTGAAAGCCAGACCCAAGAAAGGCTCTGCGGAATTCGACTGAAGAACTATGGGCTTCTCGTCAGCAGTGTCGGTCACATCCAAACCAGTGTTGAGGACCTCAGTGGGATCCGGAAGATAGTCGCAGACAGCGTCCAAAATAGGCTGTATTCCCCGGTTTGCAAGAGCAGAGCCCATGAGGACAGGAGTGAAAGCACGTGCAATGGTCGCCCGACGAATTGCTGCCACAATTTCCTCCGACGTAGGCTCGCGCTCGTCAAGGAAGATTGTAGCGATCTCTTCGTCCACATCAGCGAGGGTCTCGATCAAAAGTTGTCGCTTTTCGGCAACCAAAGCCTTGAGATTCGCAGGCACCTCTTTGACAACAATCTTCTCGCCCTGGGAGCCTTCGTTATAGAGTGCCCTGTTCCAGATCATGTCAACGACGCCCTCCAAGTTGTTTTCGGAACCTATCGGGACCTGAACAGCAGCCGCAGCAATCTTGAGTTTCTGCCTGATCTGGTCGATGGCCTTCCAGGGGTTAGCACCCATGCGGTCCATTTTGTTGATGAAGGTAATTCTGGGTACATTGTAGCGCCGCATCTGGCGATCAACAGTCACAGTTTGAGACTGCACACCACTCACTGCGCATACCACAAGAACAGCGCCATCAAGTACACGCAGTGCACGCTCAACCTCGATCGTGAAGTCGATATGACCAGGTGTGTCAATCAAGTTTAGCTTGTAGCTAGTAACTTTGTCAGTCTGGGGGTCGTGATAGTCCCAGTCACAGAAAGTGGCAGCAGACTGAATAGTAATGCCTTTTTCGCGCTCCAGAGCCATGGAGTCCATTTTGGCACCGACATTATCTTTTCCTCTTACTTCGTGGATAGCCTTAATTCTGCCAGTGTAGTACAAGACTCTTTCAGTGAAAGTGGTCTTGCCCGAGTCTATATGCGCAGAGATACCGATGTTACGCATATGTGTCAAGCGAGACATCTCCTCTTGGCTCAGGCCCTTGCGAATCTCACTGAGAGTGTTTTTTTCCGTCTCATAATCCGGAGCCGTTGAATAGTACCTGCTTTTCAGCCGACTACCACCGAAAAAACGGGTTTGAAATGCGCACAACGCCTTCTGGCGCAGACAAGCCACGCTAGACTTGACCATGCCAGTTCACCGGTCACCAGCAGTTGCACCCGCAGCCTTAACTCGGGCGATTTTTCACTTGGTCACGTGCCTGAAACTTGCATGGAACGAGGCAGGGCAACGCTTGAACTTATTATTAGAAGCTACCATAAGTTTAACACATATACTGAAATAGCTCGTTATTCATGTCTCATTAAGTCTTCAGTCAACCAACTCAGTTCCATGGTGGTGGCCGTTGTCAAACTGTACCGACTGGATATCGTCAGGAACAGGCTCATGCAGGATGCGCTCAGCGGTCTTGATCTCCCCGGTCGTGGTGTCGCTAAGTCCGTACCATGCAAGGAAACCCATGCCGACGAAAGCGCAAATCACAGAGAAGACCAGGGCGACGATGCCTCTGGCAGTGAATCCCTTGGGGAGATCCTTTTCTTGCATGTTCTGGCCACTGAGGTTCATAAAGTCCTTGGTATTGGCCGCAGCATTGCCCTTGAAGGGAACCTTAGACTGAGAGCATGTGTCGTAAGATGACTCGGGGACCTTGAGGTTCTGCCTGATTTGGGCTGGCGCCTCGACAAACTCCATCGCGAGACCTTGAGTCAAATGCCAATCGATATGGCAGTGGAAGAACCAGACACCAGGATTATCAGCTCTCCAACGCAACACAAAGTGAGAGTAGGGCTTGACAACAAGAACATCGCGCCTCATAGGAGGGTCACGGAACGGCTCATGGTCATCAGGGTTATAGGGGAAGTAGTCGCTGTCATCATCGCTACCCTTGGATTCGGCGCGCAGCGCAACCTGGAATGCGTGTCCGTGAAGATGGAACGGGTGAGACCCCGAATCGAAGTTATTCACGACTAGCTGCACCACCTCGTTATGGTCCAAGACGTATGTGTGGGTGTCGGTGCCATAGATAGTGGCGTTGTTGGCAGTCTCATCGTCCGGCGCACTGAGGACTGAGTAAAGAGTGGGTACCTTAGCATGAGTCCAACTTATGTCGTTGAAGAACGCATAGTTGATGCCATTGTACAAGTTAGTCAAGCTCACCTCAACCACTATTTTCTGCGTGGGGTCCTTCAGCAGTGGCTCACGATCGTAGGGAACCAGGGTGGAGTCGTCGTAGTATCCGAGATCGTCAGAAGTCATATCTGCAACGTCAACGTCGTCATTAACAAGACCTGAATCGTGGATGTCCTTGTCAGTAACCTCGGTCGTCTCTGCATCATCACTGGTAACGAGCCAACTCGTCTGGTTAAGTACCAAGGTGGGGGGGATGATATCATAGAGGGACGAATCGGCAACTTGCACCATCTGGTAAGAAGTGTTTGTTTCAGGACCCGTCGTGAAGAGGACCGAATACCGCTGAGCAGCAGCAACGGAAATTGAGGAAGCCTCGGCAGGTTCACAGTACACACCGTCGGCCTCAACGATGGTGAAGTTGTGGCCCTGGATGTAGAAGATGAACGCCGAAAACGCACCGGTATTCGCGATACGCAGGCGGTATGTGGTGCTGGGCTTAACGTGGAACTTCGCGCCGATTGTGTCGTTCAAGAGCAGACTGTCGGGAATAGGCTCGGCGCCAGTAGGGTTGTACAAGGACATGAACTCGTCGTCTGCAATGTCCTGCGTAAGCTCGTGATACCAGTCCGACATGGTGAAAGAAAGCTCCTCATCTACCTTATTTTTGAACCAAGGCTCGTCGTCGTCAACCAGCAGGATTTGGCGGTAGCCATCAGGATACAGATTGTCAACATGGGCGTGGTACCAGTAGGTACCGTTCTGGTCCACGGTGAAGTTGTAGACGAAAGTTGTGTTCGGTGCACCAGGGCACTGGCTTAGCCAGGAAGCACCATCCATGTCAGTGGTGCCGTTCTGAAACATGCCGTGCCAGTGGATCGTCGAGTTTCGCTTCGGCTTGTCGAGACCATTGGTGACACGCGCGATGATGCGGTCGCCCTTGGACACGCGTACCACGGGCAACGGCCACTGGTCGTTGATCGCGACCACCAGACGGTCCTTGAGCCCATCAGGGTTCACGGTCTTCCACCCGAGCGTCCAGTCGTACTCATGTGTCGCGGCAGCGGCGAGCACACCCATATATAGAGCGATCAGCAGCGCAGTTACTGACTTGACCATTTTCGCGCTCTGATGCTAGTACTGAAGGTAACCTTGACCTACCAAACTGCTCGCCGGGTAGGTCGTACAGACTTAAATTGGCATTCCGTTGACCGAAAAGTTATCTAAGCAGCAGCCACTGTGCAGCGTCTTTCCTAACGCAGACGTCGGCAGCAGAGGTAAAAGTAGAGCAACGAGGTGCGTCGGCCTGGGCCCGCATGTGACCAGATTGGGTGAACTGGGACTGCCCGTTGCGGTGCGAGCGACGGCCTAGGAAACAACTATCCGCTTCCTCAGGATCTAGGGTTGTGCTATGCAGACGCAGGTGATGCATAGACTGCCAAGTGACCAAAAGTGACGCAGTGTCGTTACAGGCGTTGCAGCTCTGGTTGGTTAGGAAACGTTGCAGATTTTCTAGCGAATTGTCAGAAAAAGATTTGGGTCTGAAACCACGTCAAGGCGACTATCCGGGCGACCTATCCGGGGTGTCTCAACAAAAGTTGCCTCATCGCTTGTAGATTCGGCATATTCGCAGGCAAGTCTTTATCTCTGTCGCCTTTTCTGAACAGCCGACTCCGGCCACATCTGACACCCTGCACGAATTACCGCGGCGGGCGCACAGCTGAATCAGTTCTGACGGAGCGGCACTAAGACTGAGGGCCCTTTTCTGGACACTCAACTGCCCAAACTGGAGCCATTATGCACCCAATAAGTTTTGGAATATCGTGTGATTAGCCAAGAAGGGGAAAACTGGCCCCGAGGCGGCCTGACATCGTGCCCCAGAGTTTTCTGCAGTTCTTAATCAACTGATCATCGCGCATCTGCATCTGCATCATCACGAATACGATCTGTCCCCCCAGGGAGTGAGATAAAATGTTTTTGGCGCCTTCATGCCGCAAAAGTAGATTTAGAACATAGACTTTTACCTACTATGGCAACTGTCCCTGCATGAGCGAGCACCTGTGTTCAGTAACTCCATGGCTCCATTTTCACCACTTCTTATATTGGGTAAGCTATGCATGCATGACACTGCGCTGCCCTTTCCCAGACCCGTTTTCTCAATCTTTTGCATCAGTTGCAGCGTCGGCCTTGCATCTGGGTGGTGTTGATATATCAGCGCCTGGAGCCCGCCCATATTCAGCCTTACACGTCACTCTCGGGAGCCGCCTTCACACCATGGCTGAAGCGTTTACAGTCGATATCTTTATCATCTGTTTCCGCGAATCTCTCGAAGCCGCGGTAATCATCTCAGTACTTCTTTCATTCACCAAGCAGAGCTTTGGTGGGCCCGGCACTGACAAGCGTGCGTACAAGCGACTGCTCTGGCATATATGGCTGGGATCATTTCTCGGTGTGTTTGTGTGTTTAGCGGTTGGCGGTGGTTTCATTGGAGCGTTCTACTCGCTCAATAAAGACATCTGGGGTTCGTCAGAGGACCTCTGGGAGGGTATTCTGTGTGTGATAGCATCCGTTATGATCACCGTAATGGGATTGGGAATGCTTCGTATCAACAAGATGCAAGAGAAATGGCGTATCAAGATCGCTAAGGCCATCCTCGAGGGATCCTCCGATGACGAAGATAAGGAGCACCTGACTAGGAAACAACGCTGGCTCCGCGTTTTTAACATCAAGCGCTACAACCCCCTTAACTTTCGGTTCGCTAAGCTCAGTCAATGGGGCCGCAAGTACGCCATGTTCCTTCTGCCCTTCGTCACAACTCTGCGCGAGGGTGTGGAGGCAGTCGTGTTCGTTGGTGGAGTCGGTATTGGAAAGCCCGCATCAGCGTTCCCTCTGTCTGTCGTTCTCGGACTTCTGTGTGGATTCACTTCTGGCTTCGTTATCTACAAACTCGGAAACGTCATGTCGATGCGCTGGTTCCTAATCTTTTCCACCTGTTTCCTCTACCTCATCGCCGCTGGTCTGTTCTCTCGTGCAGTTTGGTATTTACAGATGAACACTTTCAACAAGCACACTGGTGGTGACGTGGCTGAGAGCGGTGCTGGTCCTGGTTCCTACAACATCAAACAGACTGTCTGGCACGTTAACTGTTGCAACCCTGAGATGAACAGCAACGGTTGGGGTATCTTCAATGCCTTGCTGGGATGGCAAAACACAGCTACCTACGGCTCAGTTCTCTCTTACAACGCATATTGGATCTTCATCATGCTGTTGGTTGCTGTGCTGATGTACGAAGAGAAGACTGGTGCATTCCCCATTATCGGTCGTTTCTGGCGTCGCAAGCAGGTTTCCAAGGAGGAGGCTCACGAGATGTACCTCCGGGCGCAGGAGCACGCGAGAAATCTACACGGCGGAGGCTTTGCCAAGGAGCCCGCTGTGATTGAGAAGGTTGCGAGTAGCGGTACCACAGGCGAGGGGGACAGTGGGGTCGCAAGCCAGCATCATGTCTAGCCGCCGCGCCAACTTCTCCAATGAGGAAATGAGTTTATGAAAATAACATATATGCTGGTGGGATAATATAATGATAAATGATACCATCTGGATGGTTATGCGAAAGTCATAGTTTGATTGCAACAAAGAACTCACAGTGATAAGCAAAGTAGGCCATGGACTGCGGGTTGCGGCAATAGGTGGTCGGCACAGTGCGCCGCTTTTCTATGCGCCATCCCGACATTTCAACCAGCTCCAAGAGGCTGTCGAGTGTAAGATCTAGCCCACCGACTCGATCTGCATGCTCAGTGTCTATTTTCACGTCTTCGTAATGCCACAGCAGTGGTCCGCAGTTGATCCACACTCCGTTCGACGCCGTCATTCGCGTAATGGTGTCCACGGTATCAAAGATATTTGGACTCGTATCAAGGAAGAACATCGTTACTACCACGTCCGCCATATCTGGATATCTGAATGATTCCCCAAACTCCCCGACTGCCATCGAGAAGTTGGTGCCAGCCGGGCTGCTCAGTAGATCTTGCGGACATTCGTCGGGAAAGTCTATTGCCAGAGCTTGACTCTCAATGTCCTTGTTGGAGTTGAAGGTATCAACCCACGGGTATATTCGATGACACCTTGCCTCGGATACCGTATTTAAAATGTAGTTCGACGTAAAAAGCATGTGGGTGGAAAACTCGTTGCCTTGACTGTAGAACCCCGCCTTCGCAATTTCGTAGGGCAGACGACCGAGACCCGACCCAGGGCACACGACTCTCACTGATCTGCGGACTTCTTCTGGAAACCGTTGTTTCAGTTCCTCTAGCACAGGCCCAAACGTTGCCGCACGTTCTTCACGACCCTCATCAGACCATTCGCGCGCAATCTGCCGGAATGTCGAGCAGACTTTGTCCATGTCCATAGAAGAGGGCTCAAATGCCACATTACCGACGCGACCGCCATGGTCGCAGTCGAACATCGACGCGCTCATCAGAAAGCCCACCTCACCGATCTGATCAGCCACCTCGGAGTTTCTCAGAATACACTCTTCAACCCGATTCAAAACAGGCTCCACAAACGAGGCAGCTAGGTCTTGCTGGTGCGCAGGCAAGTTCCGTATGCGGTCCCTCCGAAACTGTACCAGTTCGCTGTGAGCGTGCGCCCTGTAAGCCGCAAATGCGTTGGCTGCTTTCAGGAAAATAGCTTTCTCATGTGCTTGAAAATCTTCGCTCTCCATGAGCTCTCTCTCTCGACCACGCCTGAACGCAGGTGACGTCACTGCGACTCGACATCAGCCGTACGTCGCGTTAGTCAGCCAGCCTATTGTATGTCTTTACAAGACCGACACAAACGGCTGGTCTCGTCGCTCTACCGACAGTCGCTCCGGCTTTCAAAGTCGTGGATCAACCGTCGGGACCTATGGCGCGCCAAAGCTCTCGAGATCCGGCACCAGTTTGACAGCAATAAGGACCTCAAGGACAAGTACCGCATTGATTTTTTAGTCCGCCAAACTCGCGACATGCTTGAAAAATACCGACACCCGGACCCCATTATTCCACCTCAGCGCCCTGGTGGTACAAAATATGAGCGTAACATCCCCACGTCGCCACTGCTCTACAAATACAGGGATGGCGATGCCAATCTCTAGTGTGTGGTGCGTTACAGACTATGTGGTTAGTCGATATAGCATGTAAAATGCGTATTCTCCGTACGAAAGTTCGTAAAGGTGCTCGCTTTACTAGTACTGTTATTATTTAGACAACGTGTCTTGTCTATGGCATTTGAAATGCGTATTCTCTGTAAAAACTCCCAACTTGTTCACCTGCCAGCGCTGCTATTATTTAGACTGTGTTTGTCGCATTTGCGTCGGATAATGACTGCACTAGATGGCGGAGTACCGGCTCACTTTGCTCTACAGGGACAGCTGCACCGCGCATGAGCGGAACGGTTCCATCCCATTGCCTTGTGTTGAACGCTTTTGAGACATCGGCCAGATCGAGCGCAGATTTGTTCGCTGTAATGTACAATGTAGGGGCGCCTCTGAACTCTCGCAGGTGGACCTCTAGCTGCGGTATCTCTGGGCCAGCCGTCAGCGACATCTGCACTGCTGTGCAGGTTGCACTGCGGGGGATTATCACAGCTTTCAACGCCGCGAGTGTTTGATAAAGAGGGTATGTGACCTTCAGGAGATTGACGAGAGTGCTGAGCCCCCCGGCCAGCAGAGGAAGCAGAAACGGCGACAGAATCTCCTGAGGGTTATTTGGTGAGAATGCCACCGATGTGTCGCTCACCTTCAAGACACCCTCGGTATTGTCATGATCAGCGTAAACCAGCTCTAGGTGCTGGAGGCATGCACTACGCACCTTCAACCCCAGAGAATTTGCAACTTTCAGAGATTCGGCAACTTTGCTTATTTTTTCGAGCTTTAACCGCAATTCGGAAATGATCGAGTCCTTCCGGTCCAACACCAACTTTATACTCCTGTCAGCAGTGAGCCGCACGCCGTTTTCGTCTAAAGTCCCCAGTTCCTCTAGTGTGTTTTCCTTGACCCTACCCGTTAAAACGACCTTGTCGCCGGAAATTTGCAGCTTGATTCCGGATTGAGCCCATTGGGTGGCTTTTGCGTCGAGTGTCCTCAGATCAGCATATAGCTCAAGCTTCGTCTCACCTGGCGAGTATCGCACATGGGCCTCTTCAAGCTCACGGCAGAGCTCATACATGGCGAACTGTGCTGAGCAAAATTCGGCCAGCTTGTGGAACAGTGCATAATCTGGGTCGACAGTGTCAACATTGAGGCGATGAACACTATCAATGACCCAACGCCGTTGACGACACTGCATTTGCGCTGCTATCCATTTGGGCAGGCCCTGTCCAAATGCCACTACCACAAACCAACCAGCAGACCAGCTAGGCAGACGCATCGCCAGGGCCAGCTTTGTTTGGCTCCCTAGTTTCGACATTTCTCCTGATGCAAACCGGACGGAGCACAAGCAACGCCAGCCAGCAGCGCTGGCCCGTTCCGCAATCGTTTCCTGGCACACTGTCAGCTGTAGCCGTTCCAACGTTGTGGTTGCGTGTGACAGATCCCTAATAGAGTCTAGCGATCGGGCAGCCATCTGTTCTAACTCGCCGCTGGCCTGAAGAATGATTTTTCCACTCGTAGAGTCTACTGATAAGAGAGCCGACCGTGTGGGACTAAATTGCAGCAGCAACTGAGCCTCGTCCTCGCTTTGCTGCACCCACGGGAATGCGTCAAGCAACGGCTTCAGAAGAAGCGTACTGTGCAAGGAAGTTATTCTCCGAAGCACCCGGGCCATGTCTGGCATTCGCGAGTCAAAGTCCTTGATCAAATCTGTTGGGATTTGCCGAACCTTGCCATCGATGAGCCAGCGGAGCTGCAGAGTGCGGTTTTTGGAGAGGTCTATCACAAGCTCGCTGTGTCCCGGGCGCTCTACCCAGTAGTATATGGTGACCGTGGACGTGGAGACATTGTACGAGTGCTTCAAAACATTGGCCCAGATCCCTTTGCGTAGCTGCACCAGCTGCTCTTGTATCAGAGACAACTTATAGTTGGAGGCAAACTCCACAAGCCAGTCAAATACTTTGGCTAGCGGCTTCTTCGTCAGTTGATCGTTCACAATGGACTCAAGCCTGACAGCCATGGTTTTCGGTATCGCAGCCGTCGTGAAGTCAAACCCAAAATCAACATAGAAGAACTGAGCATCGACGGAGTCATCTGCCACACTGAGCTCGGCCCACATCAAGCCCTGTACAGTGAAGTGAGCTCGTCCGTCCTGGATTGTGTAATTACGGTATATCAGGGGCAGCTTCTCAGACAGCGCTAGCCGTATGGCGAGCAATACATTGAGCGCTTCAAGTGTGCCGAGTATCTCGGGAGCCGAGAAAGGTGGTGGCACTACAAACCCGTACGACGAGTGCAGTGGAGCGCCGTACTTTATCACCTGCAGCGCGCTCTCCACATCGGCGTGCGGCAGCGTCGCTGATCCCATGCCTTGCTGCAGGTGGAATAGCCCGGCCACTGCGTTGTTGAATGCATTGTGTTGCCCGTGCAGCCACGCCGCTACGTCGATGCACTGGGAGATGTCTGTGGATACTGCAGCCCACTTGCTCAGGACATACACTTTGACAAACTCTTGGCGCGCGCACACCAGGAAGTGTAGGAACTCGCGCTTCCGGGCGGCATCGGACGAGATAGAGCCGAGCGTGCGCAGGATGTTCTGCAGTTCTGCGTAGGTGCGCTGCACCACCGCATTTATAAGGTGCTGGAGCGACACATAGTTCGCAGTGATGTGCGGGATCTTCGGCGGTGTCCCGTTGACATCCTTGGGCATGCTTCCCGCGCCAGGCCCCACTGCTGTACTGTTTGAAAGAGCCGACAAACCGTAGGTTGCCTGGACGGTCTCACAGCTTTGTTATGTAACGGGACCATCCGGATTCCAGGCCACGCAGCACTGGCACTTTCCGGGCTGTAGCAGCGAAGGCGTCGGGCAATCTTTGACACAGGAGCTTGTTGCGCTCAGAAATGGGCGTTGCCGGCTTTCTGGATCAGTCTACGCGTCTAAACAACATCTACCGGGCGCACCAAACGAGTCCCTGCACCGTTCCGACCGGCGCCCCGCTACAAGGCCCGCACCAAGTCGAAATGGCTGCTCTGTGGCCCCTCAGGCACAAAAACTCCCAAGGGCCTGCGGACAACTCGCGCGATCAGGTCGCGTGTTCGCCATATCACACTGCAGCACAGGCAGGTGTCACGTAAGCCGTGATCCTGATCAACAAGAGCCAGCCACCCGTTTCTTCCAATTGAGGATGCCGGGTGAGGAGGCTGCGGTGCCAGAACGCATCATTGAACAGAAAGCCAAGCCGCGGTTGGACAGCGTATCTTCTGTAGTCCCTCCCAGTGGGGACGGTGCATATGCACCTTACCAGGAGGTTTCAATGCTGCCGTCTCCCCGCCTCAGCAGCGACAATGGGCTGTTCGAGGCGTTTTCTGGGTCCCAGATCCCCCCGCTGAACACTATTTCGCGCGCGCCCTCGCTCCATAGACGCGATGAGCTGTTTAATCATGCACCAAGCAGCGCGACGTCTAGCAGGGAGTCTCTCGGCCTGATCGGCACTGCACTGGCATTCAAGAGCCCACACGAGCAGCCGGGCATCTTGGTATCAGAAAACCGTATTTATCAAAAGGATCGCACACCTGTTGAGCCGTGTCTGGACACGATCAACGAATCGCTTCACCATAAAGGGGACTCTGGAGAGTCTCAAGCAGAGATTGACGCCATGCTGAGGCAACCTGCTTCCAGCGACCAGATCACACTTCCCAAAAGAGGCGAGTCTCGGCCCTCGTATTCCCACACGTCACCGGCGCACCTCCTACGCGCATTGAGCGTCCATCTTCAGCGCGAAGCACGTCAAAGGGCAGCCGACGAGGCGCCGGATGCGGATCTTGGACGCGCTCCATCAGCAGCTTCTCTGTACCGCCGGCTCACAAAGGGTCCAGTCGAGCGCTTTGCCGACAAGGCGGATGTCTACATCGCCTATGACAATCACATGCGCAAAGGCGCGTGGGATCGCTCGCGTTTCCTGGGGAAAGGTTCGTTCAGTGAGGTTATTCTGGCGACCCCAACGCTGTCGCAAGTCAAGCCAGCGCTGAGACACGAAGCCTGCCGCACAGTGGTTGCAGTCAAGATCACCAGGCTCGGCAAGCCTAACACACCGGAGAGACGGCAGATGCAAGAGGCACTACGGCGCGACATCGATCTGGTCAAGGAGTTGTGCCACCCCTCACTTATGTCTATCATCGCCCTAAACATGGACACTGAGCGCGCGCTGGTCGTGTTGCCGTATTGTCTAGGCGGTGATCTGTTTGAGCTGGTCCTGAAGCATCGCTCGTCGTTGAGCGAGCCTCTTGTCCGCAGAATATTTGCCGATGTTACTAGTGCTATATCCTACATGCATGAAAAACATGTCGTCCACAGAGACATCAAGCTCGAGAATGTCCTCATAGACATTTCGATTGACGATTTGCTAAGGCTCGAGGACCCGATTTCCTACCCGCACCCCATAGCCGTGGTCACTGACCTGGGACTTGCTAAGAAAATCGACCCCAACGACCCGCTTTTGACGACTCGATGCGGCAGCGATGACTATGTGCCCCCAGAAATCATCATGGGACAGCCCTATGACGGCCGCCTGACCGACTCGTGGGCTCTCGGCGTGCTCCTCTACACGACGCTAGAAGGTCGGCTGCCGTTTGATGCTCCACCAAAGGCTCAGCCAGAAGGCGCAAGAACGCGTGCACGTACTGCGCAGCGGATCTGTCGCGCCGACTGGGCTTGGTACAAGCGCAGGGACGACAGCGCGGTCTGGGATCAAGCAAAGGCCGTTGTAGAGGCATGTTTGTGTCGAAAAGACACGAGAATCTCCGTTTCACAGCTTCGGCACACTGCATGGGTCGAATACGGTTTACCCCTTTGCGTTGAGCCTTCGCATTTGGACGACCCAATGCAGCTGTTTATTGATGACAGCCCCAAGCCAGATCAGGTACAAGTCCTCGCCACAGAGATTGGAGTGTTGTAAATTTAGCTTTCCAATATAATAACATATTGCTGTATATAACATTTCCTCGACTAAATCCTGCCGTTCGTCATCGTCGATTCGAAGCGTCATGTATCAAGCCGCCTAAAATGCTTTTCCTTTTCTCAGTCGTTCTGCGGACTTCAACACCCGTGTCAGCTGCGCTGTCGCTGTCGCTGTCGCTGTCACTCGCTGAGCTGCTCTCGCTGTCGCTGGACAACTCGTCGGAGGTATGGTGGTAAACTGGCGGCTCGGAGAGCCGGCTCGCGGGGTGGTGAGTGCTATCGTGAACACCAGGAATAGACTGGAGATTCCCAAGCTGGCTGAGCCCCAGCAGTGAGCCGCCTGGGGTGTATGCGTCATTATCATGTTGTTCGTCCACAGTGTCAGAGTCATCACGGGCAGTATTATGACTTTTTGAGACGTCCAGGGCGATGACCCCAGGTGAGTTCCTCGGCTCCTTCGATATATGGGCAATTGGATCTTTGTGCACTGGTGTAGCGGCAGAAGTGCCGATCGCGCTAGCGCTAGCGCTCCTTGATGCCAGCTTTGTTACATCTGACATGGGTACTACTCTCCTGGAATTGCGCCTTCTAATAGCTGTGTCGGTGGACGTCTCACTCCCGCTATCGCTGTCATCGGATGTTAAATCAGTGGTGCTGGCGTTGTCAGAGAGTTCCTTTTCATCTTTATCCTCAACGTTACCCGCTAAGTTGTCCACAATATCTTTGGGCGACCCTGGTGCTGGCACCTTTAATTTTTCTGGTTTCTCAGCCCCATCATCCTTTTCTATTAGAGCCGTAACTTCAATGATCTGCTGCGGCTCAGAGCCTTCCTGGTCCTGATCGACCTGTTGTGTGTGGCCATCAGTGTCTTCCGTATGGTGGCTCGTTACGCTAGACGTCTTTTTTTCAGTGGGGGGGATACCATTTGGTTGCGACGTTTCCGACCCGTGTTTGATATCCTCAGGTGTATTAGCGGTAGCCTCATTGTGTGCTCTGTTTTCTGGGCTGGGGCCATGTACAGCCTTCTGGGCTCTTTCGGTACCCTCTTTGGACCTTGGGTTTAGAGCAGGGTGCTTTTCTTTAGACTGTTTCCAAATTGAATGCGCAGGCGTAGAGACAACTTCGCCAGCGATTGAGTTCTTGACCGGGGTTGCACCTCCACCCGAGGAAGCGGCCCTTTCGGCCTTTGCAGCTCTTTTTCGAGCCCGCTTAGCAGCTGCCCCATTGACCTTTTGAGACCCCGCAGTCCCATCTGCAAGCCCACCGTTACCGTGAGATGCCAAAGCAGGCGTCAGTCCACTAGAAGTGCCGCCAGCGGTAGGTGACAACGACCCTGCTGTCTTACGTGCCTTGGAACTCTTGGGTCCTTCGGCAAGAATGGACGAATGGGGTCTTTTGCGCTGCTCTTGGGGCACGTCATCTGCAACCACGAATATCGCCGCATCGTCGGAAAACAAATCCTTCAGCTCATAATCCGGGTCCAGGTCACAAAACCTGCTGTCTTGGATCCTGAATATCTCTAGAGTACCTCTATTAGGATATATTTTTGCAAAACGGGATCTGATCTCCGTAGCCAACTGGGCAACTGTCTGGTTCGGTGATGTGAGATGTGCAAATTTCAGCGGCGCGTTAGTAAAAACAAACGGAGTAGGGCGGAATGGTGAGGGATTTTGCATCTGCCTCAATATTGGCTCCGTTACAACAGTAACATCAACCCTGAAGGGCATACTGCTAAGTGCTGCAGATCCTCCTCACTTTGAATAGGAAGATGTCAAGAGGCTGCTCACCCTTACCCCATAATCACAATCTGGGTTCCTGACGTTCTCAGCATCTGCGCATGCCGACAACAAACAAGAGAATTTGGTTTTTAGTTTCTGCATTTCAGTTGCCTCATGTTTATCAGTTCGGCCAAAAACTTGCGTTCCATAATATATAATAAATAGCTATAACAGCACCACTAGAAGCATCACTACAAATAGTCACCGAGCCGTGGTGGCGCCGTTTCGTCAGCCCCAGCGTCGCTGTCAATCACGTTTTTAGCAGGCCTCCAGAAAGTTATGCGGCCGTTGCCGTCGCCAGAAAAAAACTGGGCCCAGCGAGGCCCACGGCTAGTAAGACAGGCAGCGCGGCTGCCATTGTCAGTCGCTTTAGGACGGAGCCGACGCACAAGTCTCCCGTTACCGGCACACGTCATTAGAATATCGCCCGTATCACAGGGTATAAACAAATAGGGGCTCAGAAGATCACCTGGGGGGGACAGTATTGGATCCAGGTTTTGTGGAAAGCGATTTTGAACAAGCGGCCCATAATTTATTGCCGCATTCTCGCCACCTGGCACCGTGAGGTCCCACACACGAGCTTTGTTATCATTGCCAAGAGATATGAGCTCGTCACCAAGCGGAGACCAGCAGAGGCCATTAACAACACCTCTATGTGCTTTTCTGAAATCCAGTGGGGTGAGCGAATGCCCAGCCAAACAAGCCATATCCAGAGAAGTCACCATTGATTTAGCCTGACGAATATCCCACAAGCGAATCGTGCCATCAGAACCCGCAGACGCAAGTATATGGGGCCGCGTAGGGCACCACTTGACACTGATCACACTGTCACTATGGCCCTGTAGTGTTTGCGCCTGTGACCCAGATCGAAGGTCGAGAAGGCGTATGGACGGGTGGTCCATGCCGACTGCGACCAACGCAGTGCCATCTTCTCCAGCAGACACATCAATGTTGTAGACCCTGTGCTCCATAGTGAAAGCGTATGCCTCCTCAAGACCGGCCGTGTCCCAAAGTTTCACTGTGCCATCGAAAGATGCCGTGAGAAACATCCCATTGTCGAAGGGCCACCACAGCACTTTGGACACCCCAAACGTGTGCCCCATCTTGCGCTTGAATGTCGCACTGGGCTTTAATTTTTTTTGGAGGTATTTCCGGTCGCTATTGTCTAGCTCGTAGAGATCCCATATGGTGACACTAGAATCAGCTCCCCCACATAACAGGTAGCGAGTGTACACATTTTCCACTGCCAATGAATTCACGAAACCAACATGCCCATCTGCAATTACCTCTGGCTCGAGAGACTCGTACTGCGCCGTGCGCAACTCGATGCCACTGTGCCGAGGGCATGCCATATACCTGACAAAGTTAGTAAGTAGCTTTCAGCTGTTTTAGTACTGCACACCGTCTTAAACTGCAAATGCCGTGTAAGCGTACCCAATGTAAGAAATTAACCTAGGTATAATAATAATTAGATGTTTTTGAAGTTAAGTATGAGGTCCAGCCACACTGCGAAATTGGTTTATAGGCGCTTAGACTCTTCGGAAACAGCGGACACGTCGCTGGGTGCGTGGGCCTCGGGCAATGCTAAGTCGTCGTGACCAGCCTTCTCCTTGTTCTCAGCAATGATCATAGGCGAAGTACGGACAAAGTAGTTGTGGACTTCGTTGTTGATATCGTCATCATCGCCGTGGTACTCCTCAGAACTGTCCTCAAGGTGCTTGTTGCGCTGCTTCTGTTCCCAGTCTGCACGCATGGCATCAACGCGCTGCTTGTAGTCGAGTTCGGGATTGTAGTTCTTGCCTACGCCGCGGAAGCGCTCCCAAAGAGACAAGTGTCTCGGGCAGATGGCGACACCGTGGTACTCGTTAGCACGTCCCTCGACGATATACTGCCAGCGGCGGTCGAGCTCGCGCAAGTCGAGACCAGTGACATCAGGCAGGAAGAAGAACGTCAAAAGCATACCACCAAGACCGAACCAGGGAACGAAGTGGAACTTCGTCTGAATATCGATGTAATTGTAAAGCACCGACGCGAGCAGAGCACCTGCCTTACCCCATGCAGCAGCGAAACCGTGTGCACTGGCACGAATGGGGGTAGGGAAGACCTCCGCAGCGACAAGGAACGTGACGGAGTTGGGACCAAACTGGTTGAAGAACGAGGATAGGAAGTACATGACCTGGAACTCGACGAGATGTTCCTTACTGGTGTAGTACTTGAAGTGGAAACCGGGGATAACGAAGAAAACAAAGTCCATTAGGAATCCAAGCTGCATCATCCGATTGCGGCCCCAGAAACGGGAGTCGATTGTTAACGAGGCGAGATAGTAACCTGCCAGCTGGCAGCCGATGTTGATCAAGTTGTAGAGCCAGTTCAGTATAACACCGTATCTCTTACTATTGTTGGTAATAACCGAGATAAAGGTGCCCTGGAACAGTTTGTTACCGTAGAAAAACACATCATTGCAGAACCAAGCACCGCACGTGGCCAGGAGGCGGAAGCCAAACCAATAGAAGCACAGTTTGAGAGACTTCCAATCGTAACCGGTGACGGCGTTCTTCTTCTTGGTCGCAGCCAGATGACTAGACACGGCGGGCATCTTGTAGGTACGATAGTAGCTGAGCCACAAAGTCCCAAGAGCGGGGAGGGCGAACGACACACGGAACGTCCACTGTACTGCCTTCTTGGAGTACAAGTACTTGCCGTCCACGAGATCGGGGTAGCCCCTGCCGTGGTGGAAGATGATCAAACAAAGGATTAGTACAACCTGGTTCAGTAACTGGCCCCAACCTTGCATGAGGAAAGCCATGGTGACCTTGCGTCCACGGTGGAGACGGTCGGCGGCCGAAGAAACTCTGTTGAAGTTTGTCTTTTCCATGCCGGACGTGGCAGTCATGGGATACTCGCCGCCTACACCAATGGAATAAAAGAACAAAGACCACGCGTAACAGATGACCCAACCATTGAGCGAAGTGCCCCACATGGATGTCAACATGAGGAGACCGATGAACATGATCACGGCGTCCTGGATCAGACCCCACCGCCGGCCAATACCGTCGCCGATAAGGCCGACTGAGATCTGGCCCACCATGATTCCAACAATTTCGAGATAAATGACAGCGTAAGTCCATTGCACGTTACATTGGGTGGGATTTGTTCCCCAGCACTTGGGCCACACGTTGGCAAAGAGGGCAGTCAAGTTACCAACAGAGAACAGGACGTAACCCTCAAGCAGCAGACCCATGCCCGGCAACACCGCATTGCGGAAGTACCAGGCGATTGGGGACAGCGGGTCGTGTTTAAACATCTTCCAGAACTCGCCAAGTTCACGGCGTGTCTCGCGACCCTCGACCTGGGCGTTGAACTTCCAGCGCTGGTTCCAGGGAAGATCCGCCCAGTAGGTGCCATTTGGCGTGTACGAATCAGCGGGATGCAGTAAATATGCAAAGATTGCCCGCTCATCTTTGCCTTTGGGGTGCTGGTTGAAGGTGTCGTCGTCGACGAACCGACCGTTAATGGTATCATATTCTTGGGGTCCACCTGGAACGGGGATCATACCCTGGGGAGGATCATGATGATGACGTTCGACCATGGGATATGCTTTTGGGCGGTTGGACAATAAGCAGGTCCCCGCGACCTATATACTGAAAAGTTGATAGAACGTGCAGATGAAATTTTAGGGACGCATGGCTGACAGTACACCCACGTTTGGCTAATCAACAGCGCGGCTGGTCCCACGTGCTGGTTTAGTGTGGGCTGATTAGAGCTTACGTAGGCAGGAAAAGGCAGCATTGCGCGGGGGGCGGGCCTCCGCAAGGCTCGAAACCGCTAATTCGCAGGATACCGCGGAAGTTCTGGTCATTTTTATGCCAATGCGGCCAATGGGAAGACTAGCGGGCTCGTCGGCCCATCCTAGCAGATTACGGCAGGCGACTGCAGCTAACGCAGAGCCTGCATGCATAGGCATAGGCCTTACAGATCGTTTGACTCCCGGAACCCAAAGAAACCGGTGCCAATTCGCATAACTGCGGGATCAGCGCCAGTTTTGTTCGCCAGGATCCATTCTATGGTCTGGTGACCGAAGCGGTGCCCGAATCCTTGTGGCAGTATTCGACTCGAAACACCTCAATAATAGCGGTTGTACTCGGATCCCATTGCAGGCGGACAAGACATGCAGGAGCCACTCACGTGTAGTCGATCGTTCTGTTATCCATATAGCTGATTTCTCGGAAGTAGCTTATCGCTTGTCGTTGGAACATCGCCAGATCCCACGGTAAGTTAAGCTCGCCGCAGATTCAGAGGTAAAGCATTGGGAAAAGTTGAGCTCCGCAGCGGACGAAATTCACGTGGCAACGTACCCTGCAGGTGGGTTCAGCACGTGTATACAGTGGATTGTCGGGTCATTTTAGAGGTAGCTATCAGGTGGAGAGATAAATGCTACGGCAGTAGCATCACAGCGGTATCTTGATCATGTCCAGCAGGGGATCATGCCCAGCAGCGGGAGTAGCCGTACAAACTACCGCATGACCCACTAAGTTTTGTTGTAGCAGGGCAGAAGACGCACAGCGGCTGCAATGTTGGCAATATCTGCAGGGCCAGTTCGACAACACCCGCCAAAAACCCGGGCTCCATTCTGGTACCACTGTTCGACATTCCAGGTGCCTGTCATGTCCGACGGTATCCACTTTTTGGATGTCGCGTCGTAGCTCTCGCCTGAGTTCGGGTAGATCAAGATCGGCAGATTGAAAACACCCAAAGAGGCTATCACAGTGTCAGCCTGCGCCAAAGGGAAGCAATTGGCTCCAATGACATCTACTGAGGTGACCAGCGGCACCACGTGGCTCAGATCCGAGCCGTCGGCCAGAACACAGGAGGTTGACGTGATCTTCAGACTCAGCGACAGCCATACTGGGATCTGGACGTTCATTTCGCGTAAAATGTCCATCATCACAACAATCTCTTGCAAGTTGGGCATCGTCTCCAGCAGAAGGACGTCTGGCTCGCCAGAGAGCAGTGCCGAGATGCGCATGGCATGAAACTCTCGTAGTTTTTCGTCGGTTACGTTGCCGTAGTCGCCCGTATACTCTTGCCCAGAGGCTAGAAAGGCACCATAGGGGCCCACACTGGCCGCGACTAACCTAATCATCGGACTCTTGGCGGCCACTGCTGCCTCCTTGGCCTCTAGAACACCTCTAGTCAAGGTGAAGTATGCTTTTGTGGGCTCCAATTTGTCCTTTAGCGCCTCTATGCTCGCCTGGTACGTGAGTGTGGTGGCCACATTTGCGCCCGCTTCAAAATAATCCTTATGCAATTGTTGCACAGCTTGTGGGTGGTCTACAAGCGCCTGGGCCGACCAGAGCTTGGAGTCCAAGCGTATCCCTCGGTCCTCGAGTAAGGTTCCCGACGCACCATCCAGCACAAGCGCGAATCCGTTCCTGACGACCTCGCGGGCGAGATCAGGTCCTGACATAAGTCGGCGAATTAAAGGGCGAACCTCGGCCGCTTTTAAGACCAAAACCCCCTGAAATACCCCTTTTAGATCCCTCAATTATTTTTTAAATATAGGCATATTGAACAGACAACCAAGTTTATCTATTTCATCTATGCTCGTTGTAAATCTAATTATAGGTAAAAGTAAATGAATCCGCTTATATGCAAATATTTTAATGCTGATTTTGATGGTGATGAAATGGTTGTATTTGGTATAATTGAAAATAATGATAGCAAATTAATTAAAGAAGCATTTTTATCCTATATTGCTCCAGAGTATACAAAAGCTGGTGATACAACTTTGGAGATATAATTGGTAAATAGTAACTACATTTGCAAAAGGGAAGCGTGGAGTCTTGCTACGACAATCTTGGGACCAACGATTGACTGTCCGGTAAAAGAGTGGAGTCTTGATACGATTAACGTTGAGACTAATCGATTAACTCCTTGGCGACCGCCTGGTCGTCGTGTCGACCGGCAGGGGTCTACCGGTGAGAATGCCTGCGGAAGAGAATGTCTACCAGTGAGAATGTCTTCAGGTGAGAATGCCTGCCGCTGAAAATGTCTACCGGTGAAAATGTCTACCGGTGAAAATGTCTACCGATGAGAATGTCTGTAGAGATGTAGCCTAGCGGTATGGCCGGCACGCTGCTTCCATCCACTTCCAGAGACGGCCGCCCTGGCTCGGGCTTTTGGCCGCTTCCAGAACGTCGCGCCGGGGCTGTCCAATCCGACCCACTGGAACTACATATGACTCGTCAATATCGCCGGGAGTCAAAGGTCCCAGTGCAGCAAATAGCTCAGCGTACGCACCAAACTCAGCAGACCAACCCCCACGACTGACTATGGTTTCCACAAACCCGGCATTGCGGTACAGCGGTGATCCAATGAGGCCAGGATGTACGGCAACCGACACCACGTTGGCGTCTGGGTGGTGAAGTGTCCACTGTACCGCTTGCATTATGTTAATCGCCTTTGATACACAATAGCCGTCTGCACCATAAGGGCCCAGGTCAGTGGGGTCTTCGAAGTTAGCCCCGCCAGGGAAGGGAGACGCGGCGTGCGCCAGCGAGGCCACCCACACGATCCGCCCTGGCGCTGAGCCCTTGGCTGTTTCGAGGAGAATGTCGTTCAGAAGGTCCTGCAAAAGCTGGGGACCAAGATTGTTAATAGCCAGGTGCTGGTCGTAGCCCTGTGGACTTGTGCCGGACGGGAGCATCGCGCCGGCATTGTGGATCACGCCATGGAGCTTTTTCTCGGCCGCCAGAAACTTCGCAACAGCCGGTTTGACCGATTTCAGATCTGCCAGGTCAATCACAAAATAGTCCACTCTAGCATGGGGCACTTCGTTTTTGATATTGCTTATCGCTGCCTGCAACCGCTCCTCGTTTCTGGCCGCCAGCCAGACTTTGGCATTTCGTCGGGCGAGGTCTTGAGCTACTTGGAGCCCAATGCCGCTGTTTGCTCCCGTGACTATCCAGACCTGGTCTTGACAAGTCGGAAGCTTCTCGAATGGAGGAACCCTGGTAACAATCAGGTCGAAAATATCTATGGACGCGTCCACAGCAAGTCTCAGATTTCCCGTCACCCTCTGAATTAGAGACGTCATTTCCTAGCGGTATCGATTGTGTTGAGATCTTGACTCAGCTAGGACAAGCTAAGGGCACGCCAACCGGTCCGATGACAGATGAGCGGCATAGAGAATTCACTCCAGGGCTCAGAAACGCAGAGGCAGCGAGAAGTGATGAAATAAGGATATTTCGGATGCGTAAGAAAATTCACGCGTGGCAGCGCGCTATCTACCCTAACCCCGCAGGTCCCCTATTTAACCTGCGTCGTCTGCACTGCTTCGTCGGGACTTTTATCTCCATGCCAGGCGGTTTTTGACGCCCGGAATGGTAAACGAATCCCGTAAAGAAATAGGACCTTGCAGAGGACTGGCCTAACTTTTCGTGTGGCACAGACCTTTGAAAGGGCCGCACATGTGCAGGTTTTTCAGTAGCGTTGTTGCAGCTGTCGCGCGACGGTGTAGTGTAGCTTGAACAAGTTCGAGGAACTGTGAGCGGGGCACGGTGGTTTGGCAACTGTGTATATACCCGCTGTAGCCGTGGCCAACCAGCTATTTGTGGGCTAACTGTAACGTTAAATAGAATACTTAAATTATTACTTTTTTGACCCCGAGCTCGCGATCCGCCGGCCAAAGGTCTTGAACTTGCTCCCAATAGAGCCAGAGCCAGAGCCAGAGCCACGTTTGGGGCTGGACCCGGCGGTGGACGAGACGGTACTGGACTGTTCCAGCGCCTGGCTGTCGAGACCGATGGGCGGAGACACCCGGCCAGGGCTCGTGGTGGTGCCCCGCGAACGGTTCCTTTTGGGCGTTGTGGGTGACCCCACATTGCTAGAGAAATTGGGGCCCTGTCCGCTGGTCGACCGCGACGGTCCCTGTAGGCTGGCTGCCGAGGTTTCCGCCGGGGTCTCGAGATAATTTCCAGATAGTTTGATGGAGTCTACAGCGCCACCGGACTTGTCTAGTGATGCCAGCTCACTGTCAACAAAGCTTTGCACAAAGGCGTCGACCTCCCCGTCGCGTTTGGCCATGGTAGTTTCCTCAAGCGCCCCGAAGTGCAGCGGCTGGTAGGATCGTGCTCACCTAAGAGTCGCTGTATTGGCATCACCTGACATCGACGACGGGGGCTCGGCAAACTGGCGCTGTGCTGCCCGAGTTCCAGTCCGCATGCGGCGGCGATGCGGCAGGGTGTGGGGGGAGTGCAGGCCAGCGTGCGTCGTCGTGGTTTCGTCCTTGTGCGCACGCAAGGGACGCGCTGGTCATGCAGGCTTATGTACTCAGGGCCACCAGATAGCGACAAAGTCTCAGCACCTCATGGCACGCCATTGTTCAGCCAGCATTTATTTGCTATGCTGCTATGCTGGCGCTCTGCAGCAATTGTGAGGCGTTCCAGCTGTTGCTAGCAAAGCACCTGCCGCGGCTGCTGTGTTCAAATCGCAGCCTAACGCTGCTGTCCATGCAGCCGCCGCATAGATATTGTAACACGTACCCCATTCGACAACACTATACTACACTATGCCACATGACCATCACCGTCCTGGGTACACTAACGAGCTCCCATGACAGTAGTCCGTCACGCAGTTGTCAACATGTATCTGCTACTTGACTAAGGTGCACAACTCTATTCTCGCAGGTGTGACAGCCAGGCTTGTTTGTGCCCATTGTAATTTGCTAGTGTCACTCGCAGCAGTATGAGCGAGGCAGTTAACAAGCGCGACAAGCGGCGCTACAACATGGTGCGCCGGTTGCGGCAGCTCAATGAATCGTTCAGCAGCGAGCGGGACGTTCACTACAGCGACATGCTGCACTCGCTCCAGCTTTCTCTGTATGCGTTGCACATGGGCAACAACCCGGAGTTCCTGGAGAAGCTGGCGGATTTGGAGGAGCTGCGCGACAACCGGCTCACTGAGCTGTACCTGTGGGAGCGGTACCAGACCGAGCAGGCCAAGTTGCAGTATCAGCAAGATATCCAGGCAGCCACCACCGAGTACGACCACATGCTGCAGCTGGTCAAGGATAAGCTGCGCGCGCGTCTTGAGTCACAGCGCAAAAGATTGGCCGAAGACCGCGCACTCCTCGACATTGCCAACGACCATTCGTTTTTCCTCTCATGCGCCAATCCCACGGCCCCGACCCGCAGCTCGCAGCTGCCAGCATCGGACCGCCGCAACCTGCGGCGGCGCGATTTCACAGACGAGCTCAGCGGCGTGTCGGGCAGCGAGTCGCGCACGCGGCGACGCGCCGCGGCTTCCGATGCTGAGACCGGCTCCGACCGCGATCTCGACGCAGTTTTCAAAGATCTCGAGCCGCCGCAGTCCCGGCACATCACAAAGTCCTACCAGGGGGTCAAGACTCTCAAGGCTGACGAGGCGCTCGCCGACCTTGGCTCGATCCGCGACAACATAAAGCGACTCAAGCGGTCAATACGCTAAACGCTAAAATTTATTCCATGTTATGCTAGATGGGTTGCAAGTCTATATTATTTTTCCGCTACCGCCGGGACCAGCCCGTCAGGTGTCGGTGTAGATGCCGAGAAGGTATGCGAATCGGATGACCACCAGATCCACTGCCATGAGCATGCTATCGCGCGCAAGGTCGATCTTGGATCCCGCGACCTCGTGCCACGAAATGGGGATCTCGTAGACGGGGATGTGCTTGCGGAGCGCGATCAGCAAGATCTCCACATCGAAGATCCACCGCTCCGTGTGCATGAATGGGAATATTGCCGCCGCAGCGGCCCGCGTAAACAGCTTGAAGCCGCATTGTGTGTCTCTGATGCTGCGGATCCCAAAAACATAGACCAGAGTGTGCAGCCCCCACATCAGAAAGTTGCGCAAGAACGTACGGCGCACCACGACGTCTGTGTCGACGAGATGCGCTCGGCTGCCTACGGCAACCGCGAGCGTCTGGGTGCCCACGGCCTTTTTCAGCTGCGCAATGTCGCTGAACTGCGAGGCCCCGTCAGCGTCCGCAAACAGAATGTATTTTCCACTTGCGTGCAGCACGCCGTGCACCACTGCGCCGCCCTTGCCGCGGTTTCTCGCCATTTTGGTAATTCGCAGCTGCCCTGGCTTGAGTCCGTGGTCGTGCGCCCAGGCGAGGGCCACGGCAACAGTGTTATCTGTAGAGCCGTCGTCCACTAGCAGGATCTCCCAGGCACCAGGGTACCTTTTTTCGAGATACGGCACCGCCTCATCGAGCATGTCAGCCAGTCGCGTGCTCTCATTATAGCAGGGGACAACAACACTGACCTCTGTGGTCGCGTCATCTGCGAGGGACGGTAGCTTATGGGGCCCTGACTCTTGACCGCGCGTCGCAGTGGTGGTGACATACACGAGTTCGCTTGAGCTAGCAGGCCTAGGCCGGTGGCTTAACAGGAACACAGAAAGGTACAACAAACCCACGGCACCCGCCAGGCCTGCCACGACGGCGCCAAGCGACATAACGTCCAGATGACAAACGTGCGGCCAGTAATATAGTTGGTCGCTGTTGCGCTAACACTGAGTCTGCGTGAAACGAAACACAGCCAGCTGCGTGGCGTAGAGTTTTGGCAAGCCAAGACGGATTCGTCTGCGAGGCTCGAAGGAGCTCCCAATTTCTCTAGGACCGTCGTATGCACGATTTTTTCCCGTTCCATAAAGTCCCAAGGACTGATCTCGACCTTACCATCTTCTGCAGCAGTATCAATTAGGCTCAGCAGCTCGCGGGTCAGCCCATTCTTTGAACTTTGCTCTGGAGCTCCTTTGTAAGGCTATCGATTGCTGCATCGATTGCTGCAACACAGAGCACAAAGCACAAAGCAGAGCACAGAGTAGAGCACAGAGCAGAGCACAGAATCCAAGGGTCAGTTCCAATCACAGTTGTAGCACTCAGTCCTGCGAACCGCATGGTGCACTGATAAGGCGACCTCTCAGCATGTCGGGGTGAGCTGAGGGCGCATATAGTGGCAGGATTCAGACCACCCGGCGCCCAGCATAAGCGTAAACAGTCGCGGTAATGACCAGAAACAACCAGTGAGGGTGGGTGCGCAGTTCTTGTATCCACAAAATCCATGCAAGGCCTCGTTATTAGTGCTAATAACGCCTCAAGCTATATGCTCTATTCGGTAGCTGCTGACCGCCTTCAGCACCTTCTATGTCGAGAACTTCTACTCCCGTGCCACTGGACTCCATGCTATAGGTAGGCGCTTCTCACATAGTGAGCGAACGCTCGAACATTCGAACGCTCGAACGCCCTGCATTATCTATCTGCAACAGAGATGCTATCATTCATTTATAAGCAACTGAAGCGGGGTTAGCTATTGGCTAACCGCATATCGCTTGATGCAGTCGTGGGAAATGGGTGGTGTAGGTGGTGTTGGGGGGACGGGAGAGACGGGGGACCTGATGTGTTTCCATTTAAAAAGCCACTTCTGCAATACTCGACAATGTCCCAAGAATTCCCAGCACTGTCAACTGTCCCATTGCTGACAACACATGCCACAACGCTTCTGCTTCTATAAACGGTGGGGCTGTAATGACTCAACTGCGGCGCTGTACGTTGGGATGCATTGCGTTGTTCAGCATGCAGCGTCTGCTGGGAATGGGCCGCTCAGCTCAGAACTCAATTTACAACCAGAAATCCCTGCGGTCGTGTCTGTACGTTCAAGTATAGTCCCTATCTCTGAGCACCCCAGAATCCTGATTCTGCCCAGACTGATGTTTGGGCAAGGTTTGGAAGTCGGGCCTGCAGAACTCATGATCCATAGTGCCTGCGACGCCACAGTGTGAGTATGCGATCCAAGCCCTGGCCGCTATTATTGGGTGGAGCATAAGGTGCTCGGACTTGAATGACTCGGGACCAAGAGAAACTGTATTCCCGCAACGGCACGTGATGCTTTTAACTTGCATGCAGATCACAGGTTAAAGCTCCGCGACCAAACACTGCTGGATAAGCTACCATCCTTTATTACATCGGCCGATCACGCAGTCCAATGCCGTGGTGAGAAAGCAAATATCCAGATGTGCGCTGTAGTACTGCACACATCAGAGCATGGTCGGCTACTTCAAGCGACAGACGTGCAGATTATGCACCTCATTGACGATCCTCATGTAGTACTTTAATCAGATTACGGGGCTCTGAAACAACCATAGAAGCAATAAAAGGTGTACAGAATATATTCAGACGTAGATGTTCAAGACGTGGCGCGATGGTTGCAGTCTTTGTCGCCTCCTCAGGGGTGTCATTATGCATCTCGAAGTATGCGTCGGTGGGGCTGCATTAATAAATATACTGAATTATTCTTGCTGATCAGCAAGACACAGTAGGCCCGATGGTTGGAGGCACACAAGTAAAACGCCCGCATTCGTTGTCAGTGCCGTCTCTGGCCCTCGAACCGCTCGGGGGCGCCAGTTTTTGTCTCGCAACGCCTGCCCGCGGCCTATTCAGCTTTAGTGGGACAATCAAAACACCGTGCACACCCAAAGGCATCCTGAGCGCCACACTACCGTCCTTAGAGTTACCTTCCAGCAGCAGGAGGTTTTTTCCCTCTCATTCGTTCCAAAAGAGCCCCACAGGCCCCGAGGTCATTCAATTCTTCCCAGACGGGAACGATATCGACAGTACAGCTTTCTCAGATACAGTGACAGAGCAATGCAAGTTACAGCTGCTGTTGCCTCGAAAGCATGAACCCACTGCCAAGAAACCGTTGACACCACAGATTTCCTCGGTGGGGCCCGAGTTCAGCTCGCTGCCGTCATCACCACAACGTGTTTTCGACTTGAAAAGATCAACCGAGCAAGTGCCTTCTTCACCCGTCGAAAATGATGGCCAGCTCAATCAAGGCACATATGGTCAGGAAGCAGTCTACTCGATGCAGTTGGGTATCGAAGGCCGCTGCAACGAAATGACAGATGAAACATCGACCCCACTAGGCAATGGACTTGGTGACGGATCTCCAAATAAACATGAAGAGCAAGTTCAATCAAGTCCCCTTGGGTCCGAAATTGATGAATACGATCCGATTTCCCCGACAGGGCCCGTTAGCTATCTTGGAGAGCTCGTATCCGATCCTGTGCGGTGGAAAAAGTCCCTCTCAACCCACAAGGGGCTAATTAGCTGTCGCCGGGAGAAATGCAGAGAACGTTTCCCCAGCATGGCAGAGTACGCTCTGCATGCTGATACTAAACACAGGTCTGACGGGCCTTTCCTATATCCTTGCAGTCATGCTGGTTGTGTTTGGTCGGTAATTGGGTTTCCTTTCAAGGCTGAGTTGACGCGGCATGTTAAGAATCAGCATGAAATAGACGAGTCCAGACTGTGCGTGTGTGACGACTGCGGCCGGGTCTTCAAGCGGTCAGACAGTTTGAGGCGTCACCTTCGGTCATGCGGAGTTGTAAAACCGGTAAAACCTCGTGTTGTGATGTCGGTCAAACTGCTCAAAACTGATGATAGCAAGGACGGCACAAAGAAACAGCGCAAGAAAAGGAGTAGAGCCCGGCACCGAAGAAATTAGGTTTGTTTTCGTCATTAGGCAGAGCTGGGGTTGCAGCTGTAGACTGCTGGATATATATATTATGGGGCCTGCCAAACGTGACAGCTGAACGGCTGAACAGCTGAACAACTGAACAACTGAACGTTAGCGTGAGGGCCCCAAGTGTGGGGTGACAGACGTTGCTACTTGTGAGGCAATAGTAGGTACCGCTTCTGGTATGCAGCGGCTGGCCGTAGTTACACCCAGGTAATCAAGGTGTAAAATGCGACACAAGTTTTAACATAGAACAAGTTGACCAGTACTCAAATCCGGCTAGCCAGCCACGGCATTGCAGCAACGCAAAGTTTTTGTATTGACCAGTATAGCTCTTTCTAATTTACTGTTGGATCAAATCTCAACTCCACGATTTGGCAGTTTACACATGCATAATAATAACAAAGCGGTAGACACTTGCCGACAGCGTCGCAACCACGGCACATCAGGTGACTGACCTTGAGCTGAGTTGCTGCGCTAAGTACTATAAGCACAGATCCCGGTCCCAGCATCTGAATACAGTTTAGACCGAGGTGCGCAACCTCAATATGCTCAAAATTGCTCGTGGCGATCCGAGGTCGCAGAACCTACTAGAGACGGTGTGCTTACAATAGCCATAAAAGTCCAAATTTAGTATGATGACACAGGTTCGAGCGAGCATACATGTGATGGAGCTACAGTCGGATTGACATTTCAATTGCACCGCCAGCTCGATTCTCAGCACCCATTGCAATGGGTTGGCCCGGTTACAGGCGCCCACCGCACGTTTTAGGCCCCTGCACGGTGTACCGTCCGCTCAGTGGCAACTCTCGTGCATATAGTAGCTGCACAGTGGCTGGCCTGCAGGGCCGCATTATAAATTTTTGGATCCGAAGTTCAACGCATAATTCACGGGTGTTGAGTTAGCGATTCGCATAAATCGGAATGAGGAGCTGGAAAGTGCTCGCGCTGGCGTCGGTTCTGGCCACTGTGTGTGCCGCCGACGAGGGGCACCACCACATGGCTGAGGGAGCCGAGCAATCAAATTCAACATCGGGTATGGCCATGGGTGGCGCTCACATGCATGGTAGGCCAATACTCGAGGACCCGAACTTGACGCCAGAGGAGCGCAAGTTCTGGGAAGCCTACAATACTACGACTTTTTTCACGTCCGAGTCAGGTAGCAAAGGCGTCCTCTACACCCACGTCGCGCTGGGCGTGTTAGCGTTTGGGTTACTGGCCCCGGTGGCAATGTTGGTGAATTTTGCACCGGGAGGGTCTTGGCTGGGGATTCCCTTGCAAATTGCCACTACAGCAGTAGGAGTTGCTTCCATTCTATTTCTAGGCCTTTATGCAACGTCAGCACCAGATCTGTACCCTGGAAATATCTATGGCGGAATGAGTTTTATTGTCCTGGTACTGATTCTTGCGCAATGTGCGAGCCTTCTTGTGGCTGCGGCCGCAAAACACATCAGCCCTGGTCCGCTGGACGGTCCCAAATACATGTTGAGCACTTTGGGTCGTGTCTCTGGTGATTCGCAGCACGACTCAGGGCACGACCTCAGCGACGACGGCACGACAGAAGAGTTCGATATAGAGTCGCACGGTGAGGAAGACCTCACTTTTTCTGCACCGCAGCAAAGAGATTCTCTCCTAGTGCGTCATCTTGCATCTGCGTCCTGGGTTTACAAAATAGCTGACAAGTTCGGCACCTTTGCATCCAAGCTGGCCCTGGTACTTAGTATATTCAATTTCCTGTTTGAGTATGTGTACGTTATGACCGGCATCGTCATAGGAACTCGACTCGGAATGGGCAAATTGGTCTTCGGCCTGTTGGCGCATGTCATCAAGGGGAGCGTTTTTTTCCTCTTGGGCTTTTTCGAGCTGGCTCGTTTTCTTGGAGCTCTCTCCAAATATGGAATGGCTTGGAACACGCTCGAGATTGATCCCGAGCACTGGACTAATAAGACGTCCCGCGGCCGGTCGCTGCACGTGGCCTCCAGCAGTTCGTGGCCCGGGTGGCTCAAATTCTGGCCCAATTATGCGTCCATCGAGTTCTGGCAGTCGTTTACCATTTTCATATATGGTGTGACCAACGTTTTCCTTGAGCACCTAGGCAATGAGGACGGAACGTGGTCACACAAGGACATCCAACACGTGTCGATCGCTTTCATGTTTTTCGGTGGTGGTTTGTGTGGAATTGCCCTTGAGTCGGCGACTCTGAGGCGACTGACCGCACATGCATTTGGTAACCAGTACACCGCGCGCAGCTTCTACGGCTACTCTATCAATCCACTGCCTGCTTTTGTTATTTTCTGGACTGGCGCTTTAATGTCGAAGCACCAGCAGGAGACACAGCTTGCGACTGACGTCCATATCGAGTGGGGTGTGCTTTTATGTGTGGCAGCGCTTTTCCGTGGCCTCACCTACACGTTCATGTTGCTGAGACCGCCTACTAACGACCAGCCTCAGCGCCCCTTCACGGAAGTCATTACTTCCTTTTGCCTCATATCTGGCGGCATGATTTTCATGCTTTCCAACAAGGAGACCGTCAGGGCCATGGAATACCGAGGTATTGGCGCTATGTTTATACTGAATGTCGGTGTCGGGGTTACCGCACTACTCATGGCTTATAGTGTTTTCGCCGTGGGGGTCCGCGGACTCGCAATGCAGAGACACTGACACTGACAAGCTCGAGAGTATCGTATCGTCACTAATTTATATTGTGCTTTTATTCAAACAATAAATCATAGATAATGCGACAGGCATCCACGCTATAATATACAAAGGGGGGCCGGGTGGAGGCAGAGCGGAAAGTCCAAGGCGCACCAGCAACAGTTGTTCGCTAAATAACGTCGGTATCCATGTCGTCTTCGACCTTATCGGGCTGTGCCGAGGGAAGAGGTGCATATGCTGAGCGGCCAGTCCAGAATTTCTCCCAGGGTGCAATCATGATGCGCTGAAACAAGGCTCTCCGAGAGCCCACAGGCTCGCCATTGCTGGAACGAAGGTTATACTGCTGGACCAGTCGCCGGGCGTAACCAATGATCACCAGCATGAAGTAGAAGCGCGCGACCAGAACCAGCGTGGTGACAACAATGGTGACAGCGAGCTCTTGGCCCAGCGCAGCACTCTTGTTCAGACTCTTCGCCGCTTCGGCAGCATCGCGCGCGACATATCGCACCGTGCTCGCAGTGTGGGTCGGCAGCGCTCCTAGAACTCTCGTGCGGCTGGCCGTAGCGGCCACAGTGGTGCCATTCACAGAGCTCGAGAAGATGGCACTGGTGTCTGCAGAAGAAGAGTTCACCTGGTTTGCCTTTTTGGTGCCAACGGTAAACCAGTACACAATAAAGTAAATAGTAAAGCCCAGGCTCATAAACGTGTCAAGCGTGTAGAGGTATGCGTACGCTAGCACCCCCAGCGGGCGCTTCCGTCGAATCGCAGAGTAGCCCCAGAAAAAGAAAGGCAGCAGCGCAACGGTAATGAGATTTACAACCCACTCCATGACCGTGAGCGGATGGCCCGTGAACAGCGCCCCGAGAGCGTAGAATGCGGACATGTGGTTCGCCAGCGCCGTGAGGCCAATGACCTCGGCACCTATATGGAGCGGTATGAAGTATAGAAACGACCTGGGAATTATTCGCAGCCCAAACATCGCCGGCGCACTGGGAGCTTAAGTTCGGACTGCGGTTGAAGTGTCCCGGAAAAAATTAGCTAAGGCGACGGTTATTATTTTGTTTGTTCAGGAGCTGCCATCAAAATGTCGGGAACCCTGGCAGAATATATGGACCGAGTCAAGCTCAGTGACGATGTGCTAGCAAATAAACGCAACCGGCCGCGCACGTCTACGGACAAGGCACAGCGGGCGACCACTGAACAAGTCCTGGACCCGCGCACTCGCATGATCATATTCAAAATGATCAACAAGGGCATATTTGACGATTTCAAAGGCTGTCTGTCGACGGGGAAAGAGGCCAATGTATACAGAGCAGCGCTGAATGATGGCGAGCAGCGGGCCGTCAAGGTGTATAAGACGTCGATCTTGGTGTTCAAGGATAGAGACCGCTACGTGACTGGCGAATACCGCTTCCGGTTTGGCTACAATCGTCACAATCCTCGCAAGATGGTAAAGCTGTGGGCGGAAAAGGAGACGAGAAATCTCAAGCGCATCTACAAGTCGGGTATCCCCGTTCCCAGGCCGCTGCATCTGAGCAACCACGTACTAGTCATGGACTTCCTTGGAACCGACGATGGCTGGCCATCGCCAAAGCTGAAAGATGCAGACATCGAGCCCGGGAGGTACGAACACCTGTACAGACAGCTCCTTTCTTACATGCGCATTATGTACCAACAGTGCCGGCTCGTACACGCAGATCTGTCCGAGTACAACATTTTATACCACCAGGAAAAGCTTTGGATCATCGACGTGTCCCAGTCCGTGGAGCACGACCATCCGAGCTCATTGGAGTTTCTGCGCATGGACATCAAGAACGTCAACGACTACTTTCAGCGCCAAGGTGTCAAGGTGCTGTCTGAGAGACGCATTTTCAAGTTTATTACGGATCCCGCGATGCTTGGGCCTGCTCCCGAGACTTCAGACTCGCTTATAGAGCACCTCGAGAACTTGCCAGTTGAGACACTCACAGAGCAGGAGGCCTCTGATGATGCCGTCTTTCGATCGATTTACATACCGCAGAACCTCAACCAGGTTTTCGACGTTGACCGAGATGTTGAAAAGGTCGTTCAGGGCGACGGCTCTGGCCTTGTTTATGGAGATCTGCTAGCCAGCAAGTCACGAGAAGCCACGACCAGTGACACAGCCGATGCGCAGTCTGGCGACCTGGTCTCGTCCGATATGGCCAGGCCTGGCTCCAATGTAGAGTCAGGCACAGGCTCAGGGACAGGCTCGGGTTCAGACTCGGACTCAAATTATGATAGTGATTCAGACTCAGATGCCGAGGAAGTCACCGACGTCTGGCACGAGGACTGGAAGGCACACGAGCCAACGGAGCGCAAATTTGAGGATCGCGAGGCGAATAAAGAACGCAAAAAGGCCGTCAAAGCAGCCAAAAAGGAAAAGCGTGAGACAAAGTTGGAGAAGAAAGAAAAAAAGCGTCTAATTGCGGTGTCAAAATCAAAGGGCAAACCGAAAAAGTGAACACGGGTCGCATATTATGGCATAGTCAATAGATATCATGAGTATTGCCCAACGAGGCCTGCCAGTTCTAAGATGGCGCGATCTTCGCCTACATTTACGTTTTTGCGCTTCTCTGCCTCTGCTCTTTCCCAGGCCCAGGCCCTTTTCTGGTTCTCCAAGTCCTCAGTGTCCCCTAGACCCCACACCTGAGCGACGCCTATGGCAAATCGGTCTTCATAGGGGCCAGTCTTTGGAGCACAAGACATTAAGGCGCCTCCGTCATTCAGGCACCTAAACACACCATACTCGAACGAGGTATCGATAAGAAGGCAAATGCTGCCGCTTTTAGTATAGCGAACAGGAAGGCTCTGTGGCGGTTGGCAGCCAGCGCCAATGCCATATTTGGGAGAGTAAAAAATTGAACCTCGGTCCTGCGATGGTTTTGGAAGGAAAACGACATTCTCGGGGTAGAGCTGCACAAGTCTGCTATCCATTCCACCAAACCCTTGTTTTGTGGAAACTTTCCACTGCACCGGCGAATATATGGCGAAACAGTAATGAGTAGGATCTCGAGCTTTCGCATCGCTAACCCTAGTCACAAAGGAGTCTATCTCGTCAGTGTTACGGGAAAGCCGCTTACCAGCAACAATAAGCAGGCTAGGAGCCTTCCAGTTGAATGTTTTTGACTCAAAGGCGCCCATAGAGAACCCGTCATTAGCGCCGTCGAATAACTTTAGCATTGTGTACACCCCAGGCCCGAAGTTGAGGTACAACTGATGCAGGGGAACCGGAAGCGTCTCATATGTGGAATCAGGCTTTGGGTGCCCAATAGAGCCAACGGTGTCGGGTGACTGCTTGTACAGCAGACGGTCGAATATGTTAGCGAATCCGTCGAAAAGACGCGGGTACAGCGTGGCAATACTTAGAAAGGTATCAATTGTGACGACAGGGGCCTTGTATGGGAGCATGAGCCGCTTTGCTACGTTTCTGTCGGTAGGTGTGATCTTTGTGGCGGCCGTTTCTGCCGGGTCCACGTCCAGGACGCTCATCAGGAGGGCCAAGAGAGCAACAAAGTCGGCGTACGGGACGTAATAGCGGGCGATATTTGTGCTGTTTAGTTCTTCGTCGATAGGTGCCGGTGGTGTCTCACTACCAAGGCTACTACTGCCAGTATATGCGAGCGATAGAAACAATACTTGCAGCCACTTTTCGTCAGACAAATGCACCGACTCTCTCAACCGGCCATTGTACAACGTGATTACTTTGGAAATATTTGCAACTATCGAGACATTTTCAGTTGGACGGAACGGATATGAGGCGAGGAACTCTGCGCTCCGCATTATGAGCCGGCATCCTGGCTCATTTTCAATCCCCAGTTCTGCCGGCAAAGACTCTACGGTGAGCTTTTTACTTTTCAGGTTGAATTGTTCAATTGCACTGAGTAACTTTGGTGCGTGGACATTGGCCCGAGGGACCGCGTCCCCCCTGCTAGGATCCGGAGCACTTGAACCTTGGCCCATTTGCCAACTGACTAACTGACAGCTTCGCAAAAACGCGCATCCAAAGCTTATTAGAGCACTCACGGCTGCGGATATTGGCCATTTATTCTTACTGTAATTAGCAGTGCTGTGAGATTTGCAATTCTGATCTGGGCAGGCGGTGAAGAGGTGCTGAGGTGTCGCGCAAGAAGCACATAGTGAGTCACCTGCAACAACGTGGTGCAGGGTACCGTACCGTAGTACATATACCGTGGTACAGTGAGGCTGCAGCCACCACCGAGATCCCACGCCGTCCTCCCGCGCGTCCTGCAACCCGCCCAGATTCTTGCAGCGCTACTATAAATCGCTGGCGAGGGCAGATATCAGGGTCGGGGTTGGAGAGGTGAACTTTGTTCACAGGTCACGCTCGGTTATTGCCGCACAAGTGATACCGGCCCCTTGTTGATGGGTTTTCTCGATACGGTCTCGTGTGGGGTGTGTGCTAGTACAAAGGGCCACAATGGCCAGAGAAAGCGCTCGCCACCGACGGGTGACCACGACCTCGAGGCGTCGCGCAGCTACGCCTATGGCCAGGAGCTGCGGATAAAGGACGAGGATGTGCGGCCACGACCGCCCCAGCCTGAATTGCTCCACCCACCGTCACACTGTGGACCCGAAGACGACAACAGCACCAGTTCCTTCGCACCGGACACGGTCATTCATCTGAACAGCGACATCCCTCGGGGCTTTAACATCTAGATGGTGCCGCAAGCATTTCTATCTGATGCTATGCAGCAGCGCTTGGCGGTGTTCTGTTAGGACGAGATGCTTTACAAAATTTTTTATCTGGTAATGACTCTAGTTATAGTACAAATTAATTAGAACCACCTACTTCTTTTCGGTTGTTGTGTCTGTTTTTCTACACCACAACATCTGGGGATAGAGCAAGTAACAGGCCACTAGTGCCCACAACGTGGTAAGGGATTACTTGTCACCCACAAGTTCCATCGTCCGTGATGGCGCCCGTGAAATCCTACTATGTGTTCGATCTTCCGGAGCCACTAAAACGCTCACTGTCGCCATTCAAGTACGATGTAGGTGGCGAGACGGATAGCGAGCCCGAAGCTGACTCCAGCGACCAGTCAGACTCAGAGGTCGAGGACAAACCGCAGGCCGAGGACGGGCAGCCCCACCTCCGCACAGATATTGCGCCCTCGGCGAGTCACTCAACCCAGTATACGGATGATTATGAGGATACACATACCTGGAAGATGGCAAACCTGGCGCACATCACTGGACATCCCTATGTGTACTTTACTAGCGCGGAGCTGCTAGATGAGCATATTCTCGCTGTATACAAAAGCTTGCTGGACAAGAGCATGATCGCAGATAATCCGGTGGGGGCCCTTGACCAGCTCCAGTCCGACGGCCACAGCGCTGTACTTCTCATAGGCGGTGGCCACTTCGCTGGTGCGATCATTGGCCACCGGCGGGGCAACCATAAGCTCAACATCTCCAACCCTTTTGCAAACATTAATATTATGGAGTCCAAGGCGTTCCACCGGTACACCACTCGGCGAAAGCAGGGTGGTGCGCAGAGCGCAAGTGACAATGCACACGGCAAAGCGAACTCGGCAGGGTCCACCATTAGACGGCAGAACGAAGCTGCTCTGCGTCTGGAAGTTCAGGAGTTGCTACAAAAGTGGTCACCACTGCTATGCAGCTGCCAGCGCATTTTTTTTCGGGCCGCTGGCCGCAGCAACAGAGGGATAATCACTGGCTACCCTGGAGCGGCTGTCAAGTCTGATGATCCCAGGCTCCATAGCATACCTTTCAGCATGGGGCGCCCGACAGTGGATGAGGTCAAACGCGCGTGGCTGAATATCACGAGAGCCAGCGTGGTTCCGGCGCCGCAACTAGGGCAGGCGGATTCGATAGGGCGGCAGAAGGCCCCACTCCCTCGCAATGTAGACAGTCCAGCCGTGTCTTCGGCGTCTCCGGTGCCCCTCAGCGAGGAGGAAAAGCTCACGAACGAGATAGTGAAGCTCGTCAAGCAATCAAAACTGGGCCCCTTGAAAGATTTTTTCAAACAGCACGCTCTTGACCTAGACTTTGGGTTGGCTCCGCCCCAAAAGTATAAGGGCACACCGACTACCCTGGCATATGCGGTAAAGGCCGGTAAGCATAACGTTGTGAACAGTCTCCTTGAGCTGGGTGCAAACCCGCGCGTAGGGAATGTCCCTATTGGTAATTTAACAAAGGAAAAAAAGATGAGAGACACGCTGCAGACAGCACGGCATACACTGGGGGAGTCGAAGTGGGACTGGGACTCCATACAGGTGGGACCACCGCTCTCGAAAGCAGATATAGCTGCGCGCGATCTTGCTGAAAAACTCACCCTCCAAAAGGCGCAGGCTGAAGAGTTCGAGAGGGCCGAGCAAGAGGCCAAGACACAGCGCCTCGAGAAACTCATTTCGAAGCATGGCTCAGGCCATCAGACCAAAAGCGCCAACACCGGCATGGGTGGTCTGACTGAAGATGAAAAGAGACACGTGGAGCGCGAGAGAAGGGCCCGCGCAGCAGAAGCACGTCTTGCACGCTTGTCCAGATAATATTGCATTACATTTCTATTTTTATTCGTGCTTAAGCACGCAAGATAATAAACTTTTGTCGCTAATAGTGGCAACAATTCGTTCCTCGTTCGTCGGCTCAACTTCAACGTAGCCCTGCAGCTCATCATGGGCAAGTGTGTCACACTTTTCAGGCTCGCTATAGGCAAAAATAGCCCGCAAGTCTTGCTCAGTGAAGGTGTCTTGCGCGGTGCTAAAGTCCAAGATAGAGTCGGCGAGTCCGGATTTGGTCAATTGCCTCTGTAGGATTTTCTCGTCAATCATGCCGGTCGAAAACAACCGGTAAATGTATATAGGCCTTGTTTGCCCATCGCGATGGATACGTGCCATTGTTTGTAGGTCTACAGCAGGGTTCCAGTCACAATCCAACAAAATCATGCGAGAAGCACCTACCAGATTCAGACCAGCTCCGCCACTCCTAGCAGATAAAAGGAAGGCAAAGGCTCGCTTGCTTGTTGACGTATTGAATAGATTTACTGTGCTCTGCCTTTTGGACTGAGGGGTGGTCCCATCTAATCGGACCCACGTCAGACCAGCGCTGATGCAGATTTGACAGGCTAGATCGAGCATTTTGGTAGACCCAGACACTATTACGACTTTTTCGTCAGTGTTAGCCGCTATGGCATTGACCAGCGCCCCCAAAACCTTGAGCTTACCACCTGATTCTCTGATTGGCACCGACTTGGTCATGCCCAAAAGTTGGGAATTCTCCACTAACGACGTGGATGCAGCTACCTGTTTCAGCTGGGAGATTAGGCGCAGCGACCCCGCTGTATCAATTGCTGCCAGCGCACTTGTATTAATAGACGAGGATATCAGCGTGCGGTAAAATCCTTTTTGTAGTTCCGTGGGTGTGCAAAAAAGTAAATATTCCGTTTTGGGCACATCAAGGTACTTTTCCAGCGTCGTAATATCTCGACGGAGAACAAAATCGTCAATGACCCCCAAAAGTTCCTCGGTACGTTCCTGGCCAAGCATTCGAACAGCTTCAGACGCATCTTCTCTCCTCATAGCCGTTATAGGTTCTTGAAACCGCCGACTAAAGTGACCAGTGCTCCCAAAGATGCCCGGATTCAGAAAGTTCCCCAAATGAAAAAACTCACCGAGATTGTTTTGTATGGGCGTACCACTCAGAATAATCCGCTTTTCGCTTGCCACTGTATCTATTGCTATCACCGTTTTTGAATCCGCGCTTTTCAGCCGGTGTCCCTCATCGCAGACCACGAGATCGAACTCATTGAGGCCTTTGCTAAGTTCTTCATAGATGTCCCGCATTCTGTCATAGCCGGCAATCATTACTTGGTATGTTCTGCGTCCAAACTGGTAGAACATTGTCAAGTCTTTTCCAGGCAAAGCACAAAAGACACCTAATCTCTGTTCGCCGAGCCACTTTTTAAACTCTTCCCTCCAATTGCCAATTAGGCTGACAGGACAAACGATCAGCGCATTGCTGATTTTTTTCTGCTTCAACAAAGTCCAGATTGTCGCTATAGTCGTGAGAGTTTTTCCTAGACCCATCTGATCCGCGAGCAACGCACCGTACCCATGGCTGTGCCTGGTGCCAAGAACAGTATCGTAGAGAAATTCTACAGCCTCTTTTTGATGCTTCCGCAGCAGGGGCTCCACTAAGGTGTCAATCTTTTGAGATGTGTGCACCAGCTCGGAAGAGCTCTCTCTAGGAACCTTAGCGGGTGGTTTTTTTTTTGACGAGCTTTCAACTTTGATCGTAGACTCGCCAGTCGGCGCACCTCCAGTTACAGTTGAACATATGTTGTTGGGCGTTTTAACCCCCAGGCGGCCACCTAGAGTTCTGGCGTTGCTCGGGGGAGGGTCAATTGGCACACCTGGGGGACGGACTGGAATGAAGGCCGAGGTGGCATTTGCGAGTGGTTGGGCCTTTGGAACGGACCTTTTTGGTAAGGTTTTTGGCAGTTTGCGTGCTTGCATCCGATCGTTGTCGAGCAATGACCTTGGATCTTGGACCACTGGGCTGCGGGGTCGCTTTGACGTGAACTCAGGCAGACACTTATCTGCCCCAGTATTTATGGGAGTTTTAGCAATCAGTTGATCGGGTTTGGGCGGTCTTATCGAAGGAGCAGTTGGCTTGCCCGTCTCACAACCAAGCTCAAACTCATGCCCTCTTGCCGAGAGCGTTTTGCCCTCATAAACATCAACATCCCGAATTGGTACACGACAGCTACTGTTTGCAAACTTCAGAATCACAAAACCATCGCTCAAGCTTGCAGTCCCGTCACCGTCCCACGTTTTATTTTTTCTAGTATTCTTTTTGCGCCATAAAAGCTCGAACTGACGAAACTGGGCACTTGGTGCGTTGGCTTCGGGCGAGTTCACTTTTTCATCCTCCACATTGGACACTGTGCTAGTTTCATTTATTTTTGCAGCTCTCTGCGGTCTCAGCGGACGCGTCCAGTGCATGCGCTCTCGCGTTCTCTACAGCATGTCGTTACGTAATCGAGTCTATAAAAGTGCCCGACGAATTTTTCCTCTTCATCAGTAGGTTATACTAATTTATTTGTATAACATCGGGGTGCCTACTATCTGGCGCAGATCTTTCGATCTGGTCAGTGTAGACAGTTGAGGGGGACCTGGCATCCACGGGACCCCGTCCGTTCCTTCCCCGTAGAGTGACCCGCTGTGTACACGGCTGAGGGCAGTTGCAGAACTTGCCTGGTGTGACACGGTGGTACATGCATTAGTATCAGAACTTTAGTTTAGTTTAATTAACAGAAGACCAGCCGTAGAAATTTTTTTCTCTCTAAAGTCCAAAGTCCAAGTTCCATGCACCCTGGGCGCTAGATGTTTTGTTGCTTCCGCTATAGCTTTGTTCAGTTAGTTTAAATAGGTACGGTCACAAGACTGCTTCAGAGCTCAATAAAACTTTCGTTTTGGTCAAAGTCCTGCCGTCCTTGCGCACGCTTGTCGAAATAAGTTAGGTCTATATCGGCGTCACTGTCGCCCTCATCACTGCTGTCATCCAAGTTCCCGCCTCCGGTGCCGTCTTCTGAGTTGCTTTCGGGCTCACCACTCGTAACATTCTTCTCTTGTTCCTGTTGGCTAACGGTGGCTTGACCAGGCTGCTCGAGTAAATCACTCACAAGCAGAGATAGGTCCACGGTCTCGCTAGTAATATCTTTGGCAGTGGACTGCGGTGCGGGAGCCTTTGCCCTAACAACGTGCTGCAGATGGCACCGCGGCATCAGACACTTTCCAGTCCGTGCAAAATCTGGACACTCGAAGGCGTGCCGGCTGGGGCACGAGGCACCCTTGTCGCACCACCCCGAGAGAGCAAATGAGTTGCACGTGGAAGCATCTGGGCCTATCGCCGTCATGTGGGCGTATTTGCAGGGCGCACGCATGCACCTGCCTTTGGCAAAGTGCATACACATGGGCGCATTCTGCTCCACCGGCTGGTGGCTCAGAGTGCACGTAGCATCCTGGCAAGCCCCGCTGAGCGACCGTAGGCAGAGCGCCACCCGGCTCGAGTCGTGGGTATATCTGCACGACAGACCCTGTGTACATTTCCCTGCGTTAGTGATATCTCCTGAAACTGTCCTGACTTTACCTGTCCTGGTGAAGTTGGCGCACGGCTTGTCTATTGGTTCTGGAAGCCGTGTATTGCGACTGTAAGGGTGTGGCACAGCGCGCGACGCCCCTCTATAGGCGAATCCACCTCTTCCGCGACCTCTCGACCGGTGGTAGCCGCCTCGTGATCGTCCACGATAACTGCTATGGTCCCCGTATGTGCTACCCAGCTTTGGGCTTCCTCCGTTGCGCTTATAACTATTTATAGACCCGGCTAGCTGCGCTATCTGCTGCAGAAGCTCAGCATCGCCATTTGTCATGACTGAAGAAAGAAAGAGACACACAAACTTGATACTTTGCCAAGGTTAGGGCCCGCGCAATTTCGAGTCCGAGACGCCAATTTCGCAATTACGGTGGTCGTGGAAGCCAATTTGAATTGTAATTGTTGACGGTTTTAGTTTCCAGATTGCACGTGGCAGATCATGTCGAGTCAACTTGCTGCCCAACTGGAAGTGGACGGCTACGACGGTGCGACTGCGCGCGAACTGGTTAAATTAGCAGATCAGAAAACCGACGATGTGGCCAGGGAATTCCTTGCTGATATTCTAGGTGAAAGCGCCGCGATCAATAGGTATCTAGCGTCTCGGGGACACTCCCGCCCCCTGAGCGTGCTGGAGCGGGAAAGACCCCACCAAGTTAGAGCAGAGACACCGTCCAGACGGCTCAACTCGCCTTCAGCTCCTTCGGCTCCCTCAGCTCCCTCAAGTTCCAGCTCGACACCTGTCGCACGGTCGCCGGTCCGATACCGGACCCCAGAGGTTGCATCGCGGCAGCCATCGTCCTCTTCTGGTCGTTCTCGTGGACCAGATCCCTACAAAATACCGTTGCTTGGCAGCAATGTGCCCAGGCAGCCGCAGAATGAGGTCAAGCCCACGCGCAAGAAAGACAAAGAGTTTACCACCCAGTATAAGGTTGACACTATCCACGACCTAGATGCTGCCATCAAAAAGCTCGATCTAGAGTCATCTAACCGGTCTCCATGCACATGCAGGGGATCCATCCACGGTCTACTGGAATTGGCGCCAAACTGTCTTCAGTGCGGCAAGATTGTTTGCAACAAGGAAGGCCTTGGCGACTGTTTGAGTTGTGGGGCCCCGCTGATCGAAAACGGCAGTGTCGAGCAAATTAGACAGATCTTGGAGGAACAGAGAGACGGGATCATATCCAGCATGGGTAAACGTGCGCTGCAAGCTGCGGGAATTGACCCTAGCCTGGCTAAGCGTGACAGGACTCTCAAGAGCATGAGCGATGCCAACAGCAACCTCGAGCGGCTCTTGCATTTCCAAGAGACTGGCGCCACGCGGGCGCGGATCATTGATCAGGCGGCAGACTTTGAAACCACTGGTTCGGGAACCAGTATCTGGGCGAGTCCCTCGGAACAGGCGCAGCAGCTTCGCGAACAAGAACGGCGGGAGCGCAAGTTGGAAGAGATGAAACGGATACGTTCAGGACGGGGCAAGAAGGTTGTGAGCATTGACATACGTGGGAACAAAGTATACCAGACTGTTCAAGACGTACCGGAAGAAAGCAGTGAGGAAGAGCATGAGAGCGAGCCAGAGCCAGAAGAGAAAGAGCAAAACGAAGAGCCCGACACATACTATGACCCCTCGAAGTTTGAGAACAAATATGCCGTACCTCTGCTGCCGCTCAAGCCAGATGCTAGCATAAAAGGCGCAAAGGAGTTCAAGGGCAAGAGCCTCTCTACCACTAGCAAAGTGGCACCTTACGACGAGGAGCAGTTGTTTGCTGCCTGATATTGTTATTGGATTCATAGCTCACAATAGAGTGAGAGAAATCCGATTTGATTTCTACATGCTACTTGTTGAAAATTACTGCAAATGTGGTTCCCAACTCAATCGAACTGCAGCTGTTAATGTGCTGCATAACGGTTACCTTATCGCAATCTCAATAGAGCGAAAGTGCAACCTACAAGCCCGTGAACTTGAATGGTGTTGCCCTGCTGCATCCGAGCTCTAGCTGGTTTGCTGTCCCTAAACATGAAACCTGTCAAGACGCCGAAGCACCGGAAGTGACCTAACCCCGATTTGCGTATTACCGCGCGATAACTCCAGTAACCAGCGCTGTCAGAAACTACTTGCCGTGGGTGACCCGGAGGAAAATAGAGGTTCACCACAATGAATCTTTGCAGTGCCGGACTTTCTGACGTCTTAAACTCCTACCTTCCCATCCCTACAGTTTCTCTGTTGCGCCGCTGACCGGCAACAACTTCCGTGTGGGTAAGGGTGAATTTTCATTTATAAATGTCGGGCAAGTTTGTCATGTCGATTCATTCATTGATTGCAATCATCAAGCAAGCGACAAGACTTGCTAAATCAACATGAAACTTCCGCAAAATCTGGACATTGAGGATTACAAGAAAGCAATTGGCATTGGTGCGCTCAAGGGTGCTGGCGTTGGTGTTTTCTTGTCTGGCGCTATTTATGCCGTTCTTTCGCGTAAAACGCAGGTTTTCCGCCAGGCGGGTGCTTTCCACAAGACACTGCTAATTGTTTCCCCGGTCGTGTTTTGTGGTGTGACTTCTGTCGAGTACGCGTCCCGTGAGTTTGAAGAGCACCAGAGAGAGAAGCTTGATGGCTACGTTTCTAAAGGTGAGCACCACAAGTCTGTCGGTATCTACGACGCTATTACCCAGTTCCTCAAAGAGAACAAGTACAAAGTTATTGTCGGTGGCTGGGCTACCAGTTTGGCGGGGTCCTTCTACCTGGTGAACCAGAACAAATACCTAAGCCGCTCTCAGAAGCTGGTCCAGGCTCGTGTCTATGCACAGGGCGCCACTGTGGCCATGTTGCTTGCCACTGTGTTCCTCTCTGTTGGAACCACCGAAAAAGAGAAGAGGGCCAAGAAGGAGGGGATGAAGAGCCAGTGGCTGCACGATCTAGAGTTCAACAAGGAGCACCGTCATGGCTCTGGTGGTCTCACTGGTCGCAAGGAGCAGCTTCCTGAGCGCCTTGCGCACAGGATTGAGGAGGCCGATCTCAGACAGAATGCCGCCGCCGCGGCCGCTGCCAACGAAAATACCCAGAGCCCAGAGGAAGTAGAGGCTGCCAACGCGGATGCGACAAAGTCAAAATGGCTCAAAGATCTAGAGTTTAACAAAGAGCATGAGCGCGGCCCGGGAGGTCCGACTGGTCGTGAGGAGCAACTCCCCGAGCGTGCTGCCCACTGGATAGCCAAGCCCGACGACAAACAGGATGCAGCACCCAAGAAATATTGAGGCAAGGAGCAGTCTCCGAACTTCTCGACGGCCACATTACTCTACATTCCTGCTGTCATGTGTACAAACATAGAATCCTGAATATTTACATAGATAGGTAGCCTGGTGTACCTTACGACTCTTTATGATTTAACTTTACTTGTCCGGATGAACCAGGCGCCTGCACTAAGTCGTAAAACAGGCCCTTTGCAGCAAGCAAATTTTGGGGTGAATCGAACTCTTTGATGACGCCATTCTCGAGTACCGCTATTCTGTCGCTGTCCATGATGGTATCTAGGCGATGTGCGATAGTTATTATCGTCTTGTCTGCAAACTCGGCCCGGATCGTGCGTTGAACAATTTGATCCGTTTCAGAATCTACGGAAGCAGTCGCTTCATCCAGAATAAGTACATTGGACTCCCGCACTAGTGACCGGCCCAAGCATATGAGTTGGGCCTGACCGCGGCTGAGATTATCGCCACCCTCAAATAGCTCAGTGTCAAGCCCCGACTTGAGGTTCGCAAAGTGCTCGGAAAGGTTACAGAGCTGCAATATTTGCCACAGGCGAGCATCTGAGGTCAAACTCAGAGGATCCAGATTCGAGCGTACAGTCCCTTTGAAGATTTGGGCGTCTTGAGGAATAATGGCAAGCCGACTTCTCAACGGATAAAGACCGATCTGGGATGTGTTTACATCGTCAATTGTGATATGACCACTGGTAGCTTCTAACAAACGAAAGATCGCTGCACTGACCGTACTTTTCCCTGCACCCGTGCGACCAACTATCCCAATCTTTTCTCGGCTTGCAATAGACACATTGACATTGTGCAGCACGTTCTCCTGGTGAGGACGATAGCGAGTGCTATAGTCGACTAGCTGCACTTTTCCATGCAATGGCCAATCAACACTGGGTTCAGTGGCAGTGACAAAATCGGGGGCCTCCGATGGCAAGTTGGAGTACTCCAAAACCCTCTCAACGGCCACCGCAGAAACCTCGATATCTGCGAAGCTCCTAATGATACGAGAAAGCATCATGCCACCTCTTTGAGTGCTATGGAGCACAACGCCAACAACACCGATCGCCGTAGTTGTATGTCCCACAATCAAAACCATAGAAGTTGCACTGGCTAGGGTCATTAGTGCGGCCATGCAACTTATACGCCAGTTAAGCCATTGGCTCAGCGAGGCTCGCAAAAATGAGATCTCCATCCAATAATCACTCCGTTTTTCGTACATGTTGATAAAGTGGTCCGTTTTGCTGTAGCTATTGATAGTGCTAAGACCTTTCAGGCTCTCCTCAATGTGGCTGAGAATAGGGGCCCGTGACGCGGAAACCATTCTTTGCAGCTGACGCGACGCCTTGATATAATGCTTCCGATAACTGTTGTACAACAACAAAAGTGGGATAACGATCACAGTCACTAGTGGAGCACCCCCAATCATGATAGCAAAACTGATTACCATGTTCAGAAATGCTCTACTAAAAAAGTATATCATGTTCGGGAGGGTGCTGTCCATCGTAGAAACATCACCTGTGAACCTGTTCATTATGGCGCCCAGAGGCGTTGTCTCAAAAAAGACCAGCGGTGACCTGATAACACTCTCGAGCATTTTGTTGTGGAGCCTGAGTGCGGCCCTGTTGCCCACTCTGCTAACAAACCAGTAAACACTCAGATAGACTGTTGCGCCAGTAAATAAGGACAGCAGAAGGTATACCAAAACGTAGTAACGCGAGGCATCAATCCCGGTGAGGTTTTTGTCTGACCAGATAGTCAACCAAATAACAATGAGATTGGATGCTAAGACGGAGATAAGCAAAAAGATGACGGCCAACGCGCTCGTCCATTTTCCTACAGCAGCAAAGTACTTTTTAAACACAAGAAGCATATCTGACTGCTGATCTTCTTCTTCCAGTTTTTGCTGCGCCAATATTGCATCCATTGCCGCTTCAATGTCAAGTGTAGGGGGAGGAATATCCTTGGGCACTAACAACTGGGCATGGCGGTCAAAGTCAAAACCAGTCGTTACATTTTCATCCACCACCACTGTGTTAGGCGTAGAGCCGCGTGGCCCATTTATAGGTATCTCAGAAGAAGAGTCCTCTTTGACTGACCCAGCATCCAAAGTCACAACTTTACTAGCATATTGAAGGACAGACATGTAATTGGTAGTCAACACAATTGTCTTGCCAGATAAGAGACCATACGGCGTGAATAGCGATTCCACAAGTTTCGCTGCAACGTGCTGGTCGACTGACGCTAGAACATCATCCAGCACATAAGTATCTGCCCTGCTATACACAGCTCTGGCAAGTGCAACTCGTGCTTTTTGTCCTCCGGACAAGGATAGCCCTTTTTCGCCAATCTCTGTCTCATCGCCCTCAGGTAAAATTTCGAGGTCACTTAGCAGCTGACAGGCTTCTAGAGTTTTCTGGTAGAATTCCTCGTCATACGATAGCCCAAACAGAATGTTATCTCTGATGGATTTAAACTGGAGCCACGGCTCTTGGGAGCAGAAAGCGCTAGTTCCTCGGACGGTGATCGATCCTTTTTCTATGCTGATCTGCCCACAAAGAGCTTTAGCCAACGCAGTTTTGCCACTCCCTACTTTGCCTATGATGCAGCACAGGTCTCCCCTCCGTAGACTTAGATCAAGATCTTTGAGAGCGAGCTTTGCATCCCCAGCATTTTCTGTCCAATATATTGTCGCAGTTTCCACCAAAATAGTATCTCTAGTGAAATCGTCATCAGGAACAGAAGGGGTTCGATAGAAGTTTTTCTCAGTGTGTTCTGGTTGCGAAAGAAACTCGTTGATCCGTTTCTGAGAGGTAATTGCACGGCCAACGCTTGAAACCGCTCTCGGGAAGGCAAAGAAGGGCTCAGATAAGAACGATAGCAGCGAGAGAGTTGGGAAAACAATTTCTGGGGTAAGCGCTTTACCTGTCCACCACAGGAACGCAATAAATATGGATGCCGCAACAAAGTCACCCAACATGAGAAATACGCTGTTCATTGCAGACTGCAATCGCAGATACTGGGCTTGAATTCCTATCTCTCTTTGACGAACATCCATAACCTTATCCGCGTACGGGCGCTCCCAAGCATAAAGCTTGAGAGACTTTATATTCTGAAACACACTCCAAGTGGCCTTGGTGCGTTCGTCCTTTACAGCCATTAGTTTTGGGAAACGTGTAAACATCCTCTTGGTATACCAGCCACTATAAGGGATGAAAAGTAAATAAAGTGGGAGTGCAGCAAGACTAGAGACGCCCATGAAATGGTAAAGCTGCCAGGTGCAAACCACCAAGCCCAGTGGGGCACTGACGAGAATCGGTATTTGGCGATACGCCAATTGGACCATAGCAGTGTCTACATTCAGCAAATTCATAATTTTTGAGCTGTCGTACTTCTCCTTAGCTGAGGGAGATAGGTTCACAGCTTTGCGATAAATGGCACCCATAAGTGACGACCGCGACGTCACGAATGACATGTTGCTAATGAGACTTTGGATGCTGGAGAGCGAAGTCGCTATAATTTGTATTGATCCAAGCAGAAGGGCCAGATAGTAGCTCAAATAAATGGGAGAGTCCCCATCGCGGTACCGCTGCAGGCTGGAAAGGAACAAGGCCAGGACAAGAGGCCGGGAGTAGGTGACGAGATCACTCAAGGCATCCAGTACAGATATCATCAGAATTCTTGTCTTGAGCACACTGATCAAGGAATAAAGCACCCTGAACTCGCCCATCAACTTAGCCCGCTCAAACTTATACGCGAAGCTCCGGTACGTGTTTGAGGAATTCAATGCAGCAGGGATCTTTGCAAAATCGTTCCGGTCGAGCTGGCGATATGACGCAGTTTGCAACAGATCCGATACATACGAGACGCAGATTTTGCCAAAAATCGTGCTTTGATCGTAACCTTTTAGTGCTGCAGGCGCTATGTGTATTTCCAGAATAAGGCACAGCGTGCAAATTGATATTTTTAGCACGTCATAGACTGTAAATTCCCTTACGAGCCACGACAATGCAAAAACCGCGTTTCCCAGGTAGAACCAGAGGATCTCCGGAAACGGAGTCCTGACCCTCCCCAGCTCTAGGTATTGAACAAGCTCAACAGCAATAAAGCAAACAATGAATGGGATATGCACAATGGAAAAAGGGCTTGAAAGAATAGATGGCCAGAGACACGCACTGAGACAGAGAGAGGTATATTTTCGGCGGGGCCAGGAAGTGCGGGGTTCCCGAACCAATGCAAAAGCGCGAACAAGAGCAAATGGCAGGAGAGCTATAGATAAAACTAGCTGAGCCAGCTCCAGTGTGCATGCCGAGATCAAGCCGTCCGAGTCAAAGAAGGAGCATGCCGAGATCAAGCCGCCCGAGTCAAAGAAGCGGGGTGGCATGACATTGACTAAGTTTAGCCGACTGTAAAAACCCAGTACTAGAATCAGTAATGTAAATTTTTATAGTGCGAGCCGGTGGACACCGCTGCCGTTGCTTAATATATACACTAGTTATCTATCCAACCTTCACCGGTCGATATGCACTCTACTCGAGGATACGCGTGATCAAGCCAGTCGCGACAGTCTTGCCGCCCTCGCGGATATTGAAGCGCTGGCCAACCTCAATGGCGGTAGGGTGGACAAGCTCTCCAATCATCTCGGTGTTGTCACCGGGGAAAACCTGGGTGGACGCATCAACGTCTTCGGGGAAGGTGAGGGTGACGGTGACGTCGGCAGCAGACACAAACATCTGGGGGCGGTAGTTGGTTGTAAACGGGGAGTGGCGGCCGCCCTCTTCCTTGGAAAGAATGTACAGTGAGGCAAGGAACTTGGTGTGCGCCTTGACAGTGCCAGGCTTAGCAAGAACCATACCGCGGACAAGGTCCTCGCGCTTGACACCGCGCAGCAGAATACCAGCGTTGTCACCAGCCTCTGCACGGTCAAGCTCCTTCTTGAACATCTCGATACCGGTGACAACCGACTTGAGGGGTTGCTTGTTGAAACCAACGATCTCGACCTCATCTCCCTTCTTCAGGGTACCACGTTCCACGCGACCGGTAGCGACAGTGCCACGGCCCGAGATCGAGAACGAGGCCTCGATGGGCATCAGGAACGACTGCTCGAGGTCACGCACGGGAGTGGGAATCCACTCATCAAGCGACTCGAGCAATTTCTCCACACGGGAAGCGCCAATCTCGGGCTCCCGGTTCTCCAGGGTGCACAGCGCCGAGCCCATGACAACGGGCGTGTTCTCACCGTCAAAGCCGTAGCTGCTCAGCAGCTCACGCATCTCCATCTCGACCAGCTCGAGCATCTCAGGATCCTCGATCGTGTCGACTTTGTTCACGAAAACAACCACCTTCTGGATGCCGACCTGGCGCGCGAGCAGCAAGTGCTCACGGGTCTGAGGCATCTGGCCATCGGTGGCGGCAACCACAATGATGGCACCGTCCATGCGGGCGGCACCACTGATCATGTTCTTGATGTAGTCGGCGTGGCCAGGGCAGTCCACGTGGGCGTAGTGCCGGTTGGGGGTCTCGTACTCGACGTGCGCAGACGTGATGGTGATACCACGGGCCCGCTCCTCGGGTGCCTTATCGATGCTGCCGTAGTCCAGGAAGTTGGCGCCGCCCTTCTCGGCCAGCACCTTGGTGATGGCTGCGGTCAGCGACGTCTTGCCGTGGTCAACATGGCCAATCGTTCCTACATTCAGATGGGGCTTGGTGCGCTGAAACGTGGTAGCCGTACGGGCGGCGCCGGTGAGGCGCACCGCAGGTACCGCGGGGCGTACAGCGACAGCTGCGGATCGAAGAGCTGCGAACATTGGAGGTGTTGACAAGTTTCCGGAGGTTCAGGGTTAAATTTTTCAGGGGTAAGGGCAGCGGCCAAAGGAACAGAGCGCTGGCGGGCGACGGTGCGGGAGACGCGACCCCGCGGTTGTACGGCAATACGACAGATGTATTCTGATTGAACATTGGGTTGGGGTGCTGCGGCCAATTGACGTGATGGGTGTGTTGCAAACCGGGGCATCCTTATGATGTAGCCTGTGATGCCAACTGCCGTGGAAGCCGGCAACTAGCTATTACCACCACCCATCAGACCGCCGTGATGAGCCACGATACCACTACACCAGCTGGCTGCTGCGCCAAACCAGCGGTGCAACGGACTTCAAACGGCTGCCGTCACGTGGGCAGATCGTCAGCCAGGTTCTTTTTGAAGCTTTTTTCTGATCTGGAGCATCACGTGCCCCAGCGTTTTGGAAAAAATTAGTCGATTGAAGTTTTCCATTTCTCATGTGTGGAATCATTGGCGTGCTTCTGGCAGACCCCAATTCAGCAGCTGTTGCAGATCTGCTGGAGGGCTGCCATTATTTGCAACACCGGGGCCAAGATGCCGCCGGAATCACCACCTGCGGTCCCCATGGCCGCCTGTACCAGTGCAAGGGAAACGGCCTTGCCCGCGACGTTTTTCAACCCAGCCGCATCAAAGCGCTGGTCGGCAACATGGGCGTTGGCCACCTGCGCTATCCTACGGCTGGTACCTCGAGCAATTCCGAGGCCCAGCCGTTCTACGTGAACTCTCCTTACGGTCTGGTGCTCTCGCATAATGGCAACCTCATCAACTCCGAGCAGCTCCAGAAGTACATGGACGAGGTCGCGCACCGCCACATTAACACTGACAGCGACTCTGAGTTGCTGCTTAACGTGTTTGCCAGCAACTTGGAAACCACCAACAAGGTGCGTGTTAACGAGCACGATATCATAGGTGCCCTCAAGGGCGTGTATGAGATGGCCGAGGGAGCCTACGCCTGTGTGGCCATGCTCAGCGGGTATGGCCTCATTGGCTTCCGGGACCCGTACGGCATCCGTCCGCTTGTTTACGGCACGCGCAAGACGCCCCATGGCAACGACTTTATGTTCGCCAGCGAGAACGTGGTCTTGGAGGCACTCGGATACAGCAACATCACAGACGTCATGCCCGGCCAAGCTATCATCACCGGTAAGGGCTGGCAGACGCCCAGTATCGCACAGATCACGCCCCCCTTGTCGTACTCACCATGCATTTTCGAGTACGTCTACTTTGCTCGCCCAGACAGTGTGATAGATGGCATTTCTGTGTACCGCAGCAGACTTGCCATGGGCAAGTCGCTGGCAAACAATATCATCAAGCGGTTTGGAAGCGCAGAAGCAGTCAGGGACGCCATTGATGTCGTGATTCCCGTTCCCGACACCGCCAACGCTGCCGCACTTTCCGTGTCTGGCCAGCTCAAAGTTCCGTACCGGGAAGGGTTCGTCAAGAACCGGTATGTTGGGCGCACCTTCATCATGCCCAACCAGAGCGAGAGGCGCTCATCAGTGCGCCGCAAACTGAACGCCAACAAGCACGAGTTCAAGGACCGCAGTGTTTTGCTTGTTGACGACTCGATCGTGCGGGGTACCACATCACTGGAGATTGTTCAGATGGCCCGGGATGCCGGTGCCAGCAAGGTATACTTTGCGTCCTGCGCACCACCGATCAGAAATAACCACATCTACGGCATTGACCTCGCTGACTCGAAAGCGTTGGTCGCGTTTGAAAAGTCCGAGGACGAGATTTGTCGAGAAATCGGCTGCGACGGGCTCTTTTACCAGACTATACCCGATCTCGTGGATGCGTGCATGTCCGTGGCAGACAACAGAGAGCTGTTGGGGTTTGAGATAGGCGTGTTCAGCGGCGAATACATCACCGGCGTGAACAAGGACTACTTCAAGCGCCTTGAGAATCTCCGGAATGACAAGCTGGTGAACGGAGAGACAAAGTCCGAGAGTGATATCGGCATCTACAACCGCGGAGAATTATCTACCTAGCATGTAGTTTATATACTTATTTATGATATGCCATTAATGGCGGTTAGAGTTCTTGGTCCTGAGCGCTGTAGTTGTCGAGGACGATGCGATAAACAAAGTTGGGCGAGTAGCTGCCGTCCGTGGTGATGATGATGTCCAGCAGTTCCGGAGCAATATAGTCGGAGGTGGGGTTCATGACCTCCAGCCTGTCCATAAGGACCCCGTCGGCAAAGTCGATAACCTTGCCGCTATTTCCTACCTCGATGAGGCTGTCGATGTCAAACGGATACAGCGGTGACAGCTTGAACGAGCCTGCCATGGCCAGCACGGGCTTTTTGAACTCTTTGGCCGCGCGGCATGCCAGGGCAACGCCTGCTGCGGCCAGGCAGCCGCCGTTTGCCAGCACGGTGCGGGAAGATATTATGACTTTCGAGACCTTGTCCATGATGGCGTAGACGGACGCGTCGGGGATTAGCGTGCTAGGGACACCGGCCTTGGTCAGAAGCTCGACGGCAGACCGTGACTCTGCGGATCGGTTGGGGTAACTCTCGGTTACTATCACCGAGAACGTGCGTTTTTGGGCCGTTTTTATCAGGAACTCCAGCACCGTGGCCGAGCCCGGACATGGGAACAACAGCACGTCGTCGTCGTTGATCATGTCCATGCCTGTCTTGTATAGCGGGTCGTCGTTTGAGATCTCGTCGATCAGAATGTGGATATCATCTATAACTGCAGATTTTTGATCGCGGGCCCGCGCGGTGTCACTGGTGGCTTCCTGGTTAGGCGCAGACAGGAGGCCAAACATGGCGCTGGCCGGCTCTGCGTCTTCTGGGGACGTCAGGTCCACCGCCTCATCGACCGTCCTGATGGACTTGAGTACGCGCCGCACTATGTTGCCGCAGGTGTACTCGTGGGGCTGGGCTGCCGTGAGAGTGTGTCCCAGCTCCCGGACCTGCGAGACCATGTCGTCTGCAGTGGTCCACTTGCGTGCGGAAATGAACCGCACAAGAAGCGTTGCCGTGGCCAGGGCCACCTCCTTTGCGCCCGCGATTTCGCGGCGCTTGAGCTTAGCCATAAACACCGCTATTTGGGCGTTAATGTCGCCTTTGCCAGACATGCTCAGGTCAAGTCTCGTCTTTGTCAGCAAACTGAGTACCAAGTGTTTCAAGCGTTGAATGGCTGGAGGTAATGAAATAAAAAATAAAATTTTAGTTGCGATATCAAGACGTAGTGACAAACATGGTCCAAAAAAAACCCTTCAACGTCGGCGTTCAAGGGCTCCCATTGAGGCTTACTTTTGAGCTTGAGTTTAGAGACGGCCAACAGATGCAGCCAAGGTGGTCTTAAGAAACGAGCTGGTTGAAATGGCGGCTGAATGGTGGCTCTGATGTTGGCTGAACAGAGACATTATGGGTGGGATAGGATAAATTATTCTGGAAACGGTACAATGAGCCCAATGACAACAGTTAGAGCGAACAATGGCTCGAAAAGAGCTAGTCACTGGAAAAAGGAATCGACAGTCTGATCCGGCAGGCGGGATCGTAGCTTTTGTGACGGATGTCCCTTGAGGCTTATGTTGAACGTGACAGCTGTTTTCGGTGGTCTGAAGACCGGTTTTGGCACGGATCCGGGTCCTGACTCGGTGGCCGCAGCTGGACCTCTGGCTGTGGTTGTGGCTGTGGAGCGGGCCCGCCGGCTCCGTTTTGGATTCTCCGTCTTTTGCTTTTCCATTTTGGGGTTGTACTTGGCAAGAAGTTTGGCCTGCCGCACAGTTTGTAGGCGCTGGCCAGAGGAAGTGCGGAAGGTGTCGAGGTCGCGCTCATTCCTGACCTCTTTCTTCTTTCGCGACATTCGCTCTCCCTCTTCTTTCAACTGCTGTCCAAATGCCCCTTTGCCCCCCCTGAGCCGGCCGCGCCAGCTGAATGTAACCGTACTGACTTCACTCAGGTCTGTGTGCTGGACTGGCAGGCCATTGAGCGCGAGCCAGCCGTTGCCGAGGCCGAGGCCATAAAGTTGAGCATAGAGTGCATCCACGCTATTGGCGCGCAGATTGACGCACGTTCCGTCCGGAAGCTGGACCGCACATGCCATGCTCCAAGACGGCTCTGACTAACAGCCAACCTCAGGTTTGAAATTTCTGTCCTGCGGTCCAGATGTTGCGACAGAGAGCGCTGGCGTGCTCCTCGGTGGCGTGCTCGTCGGTGGCCCGCAACTGCGCACCGGCACTGACAAGAGCGTATATTATCCCCACGCGCAAGGTAAACGTCGTTCCCGTGTACCAGCAGACACCGCGGCTTATCCCACGCACCAAGACGCCGCTCGAGGTGCAGACACAGAAGCTCTTTGACAAGTACGATCCGGACGGAACGAAGCGAGCACTGTTTGACAATACCAAGCCGACGTGCCCCCGTGCGGGTGACATACTCCGCGTTACCAAGGCCGACAAGTCGTCGTTCGTGGGCATGCTGCTGGCCCTGAACAGGAACCACCTGGCCACCACGATTCTGCTGCGCACCAAAATCAGCGGCGTGGGTGTGGAGAACCGTTTCCACGTGTACAACCCCGATATCACGAAGATCGAGCTGCTGCGTGTTCCCACCATGCGCTGGCCCAAGCAGAAGTACTACTTTGTTCGCGGCCTAAAGAAGTACGACGCTGGTGACCTCGACAGCTTCGTGCGGCATGCTGCGCGCTCGCGGCGGTAACTTGCGACCTGTATATATTAGTACCGGCTACTACCTTGCTAGCGCCACTAGCACCGACTAGACATCCAGCGAGCACCGACTAGACACCTAGCCACCAGCCATCTAACTGGCCAAAATAACTACACATCCCAATTAGCAGCTGCCAACTAGGCAAGCCAGCTGACCGCTGAGGAAGAAACGACATGTCGAAGACTGCTTATACAGCCACAGGCTTAGCCACGGAATCTGGGGACGGAATGCCATCGTCCCAGCTGGTCAAGGAGCCACGAAAACCGCCGCTCCTAGGCGCATTCTTCAACCAGGATGGGCGGTGTTTTGCCGTGGGTTCGCCCGCGGGCTTTACGGTGTACAATTCAGACCCACTGGAGGCGTGGGTGACACGCGAGTTCGACGACGGCGGCATTGCCATTGTCGCGATGCTTTACCGGACAAACTTTCTGGCTCTTGTTGGAGGAGGCCCGCGACCGAAATACCCGCAGAACAAGGTGGTGCTGTGGGACGATCGCGCCCAGAAGGCGGTGCGGGTGCTTGAGTTCGTGCTGCCAGTGCTCAACGTGCTGCTCAATCGCGAACGGGTGGTTGTGGTGCTGCAGAACCGGGTCCACGTGTACTCGTTTGCGTTTCCACCATCCCGCCTGGCCCATTTTGACACGGCCGCGAACCCGCACGGCGTTGCAGCGATCACAGGCTCTACGGTTGCGTTTCCCGGGCTTGTGGACGGCATTGTGCAGCTGGTGGACGTATCGGAGGAGGCGCCACGCGTCGTGGGGCTTATCCGGGCCCACAAGACTCCACTGCGCGCCCTGGCTGTCACAGACAAGTACGTTGCCAGTGCCTCGGCTACGGGTACCATCATCCGTATCCACTCCATTGCTACCACCGCACTGGTGCACGAGTTCCGGCGTGGCTTGGACAGGGCCGTAGTCTACTCCATGGGGTTTTCTCCCGACGGATCCCTGCTGGCAGTGCTCTCAGACAAGCGGACGCTCCACGTCTACAACACTGCCGGCGACAATCGCCGGCACATTCTCAAAAATATGCCGCTCGGCCGCAAGTACTTTGGCTCAGAGTGGAGCTTTATGTCGACGCAGGTGCACGTGGACGGCACGGGCGTACTCGGGTGGGTGAATGACGACACTATCGTTATTATATGGAAGGACGCCCTGCTGTGGGAAAAGTACGCTGTGCTGCGGGTAACCCAAGAGGTCGTGCGTGAGGCGTGGCGTCGATTTAACTGATTTTATGCTGTTGCAGCAGCGCACTATGACATGATGATACCATATTAGCATTATTTACATTATTTTGGCTGAGCCGCTCAGCCTACTCAATCACGGATACAGGTTGTCCGTGTGGGGAAGTACGGTTGTAGCTCTAGTAAACCCGTGACCCTCCTGCAAGTCAATGGCGTAGCAGTCCCGTCAATGACCTCGCAAACACTTTGTTCTCGTCTAGACCTGCCAAGGCAATGGCCTAGCAAGCCTAGTCAATGACCTCGCAAAACACTTTGTTCTCCGTATACGGGAAAGTTGCGTGGTTATAGTCCCTTACAAACCGCTCCGCCTCGTCCTCATTCTTGAACCGCAGTAGGAACGGGCTGGCCCCATACTTGACTTTATCGACCGGCAGCCGCTCCACGGCAGCGCTGTCGTCGTCGACAAGATCATAGTCCCACAGGACGCGTAGAATCTGCGTTTCCGAGTATCCTACGGGCAGCCCCAGAAGCAACGCGTGGCAGTGGCGCGTGATGTCGGGCGTTTTCTCGAGCAGCGGGCTGTTAAGCCCCCGGATAGTGTCTGGTACGAACTTGAGCTTCAGGGGCATGCCGCACAGCTCGGCTCCGAGGGTCTCCTGGTAGTACACCATTGCAGCCTCTTTGGACTCGAACGTCAGAAAGTAGCCCATCCACTTGGTCAGGTTCACGGGGTTGCGAGCCCGCGTCATCGTGAAGTCGATGTGGTCGAACTTGGGGTCGTGACTCCCCACACGCAGCGACTTGTCCGGGAGCAGCCTCGCAAAGTCCGCATGCAGAAACGTCAGGTCTATGCAGTACCAGTAGAGAATGTTAGTGACCTTGTCGGTGTTCAAAAACTTGACCGTCTTGTTCAGACCGATGTTGGTGAGCTTCTCCTGCCGGTACTGGCGCGCGGCCCGCTCAGACGTGTTGTCGGTATTGAATATCTTGGACAGCAGCTTCCGTATCCCCTTCTGCTCCCGCTGCACCTCGACCATCCGATTCGGCCGCTTGGGCGGCGGGATCTCGTCCGACAACTCGGGCGCCGTGAGCCCTGTGTCCGGCGGCTGTGGCGGCTGCGGCTTGGGTTTCCCGAAGATACTCCTCAGGACGCTGTTTTTGGCCCGCGGGATCCCGGTATGGAATCTTCGAAGCATCATTGCTGGAGCGCATGAGCCAGAGCCTGCATGGATCCTCTTGAACATCGTTGTGGCAAGCAGAACGCACGAGCACCCGTCCACGCCAGTCCCTCACTGACTTCAACTGGCCGCACTTCGCGATCCGGGGTAATAGTCAGCGTCGAATCGAGGGCGCCCCAACTCAAGTATGTGGTCGAGTAGGGCCGACGCAGGTAAAGACGGCCCGGCACTTGAATTGCATTTGCACTTCCGATCTTGAGTCTACAAGTCTGTGAATAGGTCAATTTGAGAACCGTGGCTAGGCACGGTCCCTCCATCGCATGGTAGCATTTCAACCACGCACTAGGGAGCAAGGACTTTAGGGTACAAATAGCATACAGGCCCCGTGGTCGGCCTGTTTCTCTGCACTGCTGGGCTGCGCCTGCTCTAAGCGTCTGGCCGGTCCGGGAATGCGCATGAGCTTTGTAAATGTGGGTACCGGCTGGAATTTCATGCCAAGCTAAATTGCTAAACCTAAAACCGAGACAATGCGCTCAGTGCCCGCTGTCAACTCCGTACCCTCGCGTCCTGGGTGGCTCTCTCCGCTGCCCACCCAGGGATCGCGCGGCATACTACAAGGCCAATATAGTTTCACATTCCTATTAGGGCTCCTTACAGCTGCACCACACTTCGGCTGGCGGAGCTACTCAAGTGGGCAAGTTTTCGTAGACTTGTCGTGTCTGGAAAGTCTCGTGCGAGTTCTGCCACGTCGCTCCACCTACTCTAGTACACAGCCTAATTTGCATTATAGACCACTGCATAAAACCTTAACCCTCCCCCATCGCTTGCTAACGAGCCTCCCCGTAATTTCTTTACTGTTTCAGACCAGAGGCTTCACCCGTGCGCCGCACCTCAATTAAGCGATTACGCCATCAGCCTCAGAGCTCGCTGCTGGTCCAGGAGATGCCTTCCCCAGCGTCCCAAATGGCATTTAACGTGGACGATGGCGAGCCGCTCAGCAATTTTTCGTACTCGCGTGGACTGTGGGGCCCCGCGCCGTCCGCGACGCGCGCAGCGCCTTTTACCACCTCCCCCCCTGCACCGCTCTCTGCGGACGGCAGCTACCGCTCCGCGCTGGACGCTGCGGGCACCAAGTTTGCAGATTCCGAGGCGTTTCGCAATGGCGGCATTGCCTGGGGCTCAGCAGCCTCGTCGGCGGCGTCGCGCCGGGGATCTCATGCCCTGACCGAGCCCGACAAGCCGTTCACGCAGGCGCCGGTCATTCCAGACTTTCCGCGGCGCGCCAGCGTCAATGGACCCCCGGCGCACCTGCTGTCGTCGCTGACCCCGCTCACGCAGGGCTCCTCGAACCCCTTTGGCACCACGTCCATCGCAGATCAGTACGGGTACCTAGCAGATGCCACCCGCCACGTGGAACTCACCCACCGCGCAGACCCTCCACAAGCGGAGGTGCCCCCGCGATACAAACCACAGTTAGTAGCAGAAAACGGGGCTTTTGTTCCGGGCAAACCCATCCTCGCGCACACCACCCCGCCTGGCCAGGACTTCTCGCTCAAAAACACCACCAGCCCTTGGCAACACCCCATACAGCGCCACGCCATGCCCCCCTCTCCTCTCCAGAAACCCAAGCCGGTACGGCCTGAGATTTCTACGCCTGAGCTAGCGGCGGACGGCGCTGGAGGTGCCAGTCTCGGCCCACGCAAGCGCGTGTCCAGGAAAAAGGAATGGAAGCGAGGCAAGCGGATCGACGCCCCAATTTTTGAGGATCTTCGCGAGCGCGGCAAGCTCCAGATCCAGGATGTGCTTGGCCACGTTGCGGATGTGGCTGCAGACCAGCATGGCTCACGCTTCATCCAAGAGCACTTGGCGCAGGCGCCGGAGAGCATTCGCGACAAGTTTTTCGACGAGGCACTGGCAAACAGCCTTCCCCTCATGACTGATGTATTTGGAAACTATGTGATCCAGCAGCTTTTGGAACTGGGCACTGCGGACCAGCGGACGAAGCTCGTGCAGAGCATGCATGGCAAGATTCTGTCCTTGTCTCTGCAAATGTACGGCTGCCGCGTTGTCCAGATGGCTATTCGATACTCATCTGAGCAGGAGCGGGTTCAGATCGTCGAGGAGCTCCGCAACAACGTGGTACGGTGCATCAAAGACCACAACGGCAACCATGTAGTACAAAAGTCGGTCGAGTGCGTTGTGCCTCAGCACGTCAAGTTCATTTACAACTCGGTCATGGATCGAACTCTGGAGCTGGCAAAACATATGTATGGCTGCCGCGTGGTGCAGCGCATTTTGGAGTTTGCCGACAGGGACACCAAACGTGCACTCCTTGACGAGCTTCACAGCCATGTGGAGGAGCTCACGGAAGACAGGTACGGCAACTATGTTATCCAGCACATTGTAGACAACGGACCGGCCGCCGAGCGAGACAGTGTGATAAGCCTGCTTCTCCCCAAGGTGGTGACACTCAGCACGCATAAGTATGCCTCGAATGTCATCGAAAAGTGTTTTATGAAAGGAAACGCCCAGCAGCGCAGTCTTATCATCAGCGAGATCCTATCCCCTCAGGACGACGGTTCGTCGGCCATTGCAGTGATGATCCGGGATCAGTACGCGAACTATGTGATCCAAAAGATTCTCGGCTCCGTTGACGGCTCAGACCGGTGGCGACTGGTGGCGGCGATTAAGCCACCGCTCTCGGACCTCAAAAAGAGTTCATACGGCAAGCACCTCGCGTCCATCGAGCGGCTCCTCAGCGACCTGTAGCTGAAGACTGCAGAATAATGGGATGTAGTGCTAGCTAATTAGCATATGTAGATATATTTAATCCACAGGTCCGGGCACATGGACAGCTCACATACCACCTCTAGTCTCACTCTGCACTGCCGGCAAATTGGGTATGACAACATTCGTCACCCAGACACAGTTTGTCATGGCCCCACCAAATTACGCCAGCGCTCTGCCCGTTTCGGGTCGGTGGAAGGAGCAGATCCAAAGATGGCTCGATGAAGACGCGTCAAGTTTCGACGTTGGTGGTCTTGTGGTTGGCACTGACCACAAGGAGGCCACCCTGTGGTGCAAGCAGAACGGCCGCTTGGCGGGCGTGCCCTTCGCCAACGAGGTGTTCAAAAAGTGCGGCCTGACCGTGGAGTGGAAAGTAGCCGAGGGTACTGATATCACGGCCAGTAGCTCCGACAAGGCAGCTGTTGCGCGCGTGAGTGGGCCTGCCAACGCACTATTGCTGGCCGAGCGCACAGCACTCAATATCCTCTCCCGCAGTTCGGGCGTGGCCAGTCAAAGCCGCGATGTGTTGGCACTAGCGCGCGAGGCAGGCTATGAGGGCACCATCGCCGGTACCCGCAAGACCACGCCCGGGTTCCGTATTGTTGAAAAATACGCCATGGCTGTTGGCGGCATCGACATGCACCGCTACGAGCTGAGCAGCATGGTCATGCTCAAGGACAACCATATCTGGAGCACCGGCTCAATTACCAGCGCTGTCAAGGCCGCGAAAGAGTTTGGCGGCTTCGCGGTCAAGGTTGAGGTCGAGTGCCAGTCGCTCGACGAAGCCAACGAGGCCATTGAAGCCGGTGCAGATGTTGTGATGCTGGACAATTTTTCCACGGACGGACTTAAAACGGCTGCGTCCGTTCTCAAAAAGCGCTGGGGCAAGCGCGCGCTTCTCGAATGTAGCGGTGGCCTTCGTGTGGACAACATGAAGGCGTTTTTGTGCAACGATATTGACATTTACTCTACGTCCTGGGTCCACCAGGGAACTGGTGTCATCGATTTCAGCCTAAAACTTGACCACTAGTATTGCTCCAAAAGAACGCTGCACCCCAGAGATGTATTGCGGTGCTACTTTTTTCACATGGAAAACGATGTCGTTAAAGATGCGAGCCAGAACTATCGATGTGATCTTAGATCTAATTTTGATACTGTATCGTGTGTTGTTCGTATCCCCAGCCCCGGTCGCCTTTTTTAGTCACCCTCAGAATTGTTGAAGTATGTGCGACGGGGCTTTAGCGGCTTTGACACAGCTGTCCAAGCTGGAGGCTGGCTATGGTAAGAATTATTACCATTGGAACTAGCGGAAAACTATGTTATTGAGGCTATTATACATAACTCGAACAATACGAGGTAGCTTGAGAAGTTGACAAGTAGTCAAGAACTGGAGTTTCTGCTAAAGCTGGTTTTGTTCAGTGTATAATTGGACTAGTGGAGCGCTTCAAAAAACATAGATGCAAACACTGGACTGATAGGCTGCGGCTAGAGATGGGAAATTTGTGTAATATATTGTTACATTTTATTGCACATATGGCACGTAACATCTGTAACTGAAAGCTGTAAGTTGTAGTGGCAGTTAAAAAGTTGAAGTGATATCGTCACACTCAATGACCCTCGTATGTCTCGTCTACCGTCTCTAGAAATCCATATCTGGTGGCCACCACATCCGTTAACCATGGTATTTCACAATACATTCAGCATG
>JAJMGW010000023.1:0-123484 GCA_030582755.1 Wickerhamiella galacta | reverse complement strand
GAACGCAATAGTTTGCAGAGGCACTGCTTGTTATGCAGGCATGACCGAACGGCTAAAGGGGTCCGAACATGCTGAACCATGCGCAGTGAAGATTGCGTGGATAGTCGATGGGGCAGGGAGCGAGGTTGAGTTTCTTGAAGTGGCGCGTAAGTTCAACATCAAGAATGTAGCACGTGTTATTGACTATGCCGATATCACATCGACGTCTGAACTGCAAGCCCCACTTCAACTTGACATCCAGGCGCCTATCCCTTTGACGCCATTGCAGGTGCTTGCGGATAGCAATGATATACCGGTTGGTACTGGGTGGGTCAACCGGACATGCACGGCTATCGTCACCACGCCCCTTGGTAAGTCCTTAGAAGCTTTTGAGAACCTTTTTTGCCTACTTTCGGCATTCAAAGACGCAATTGTAGCACACTATGAGCTGTACACCAAGGCAAAAATCTTACACCGAGATATTTCGGACCGCAACATCATCCTGACCGAGGCCGCTGGAGTGCATGCAGGGTGTCTTATTGATTTTGACCATGCCATATTTTACGATAGGGAAAAGAAGCAAGAGTATCACAGAACTGGGACTCTGCCTTTTATGGCAATTGGCATATTGAAGGGGGCAGCTGAGCATTCGTATAGGCATGACCTGGAATCGTTTTTCTACGTGTTGGTATGGGTGCTCTATAGTTGTAGCGGTAGGCACCGAGACCTTGATAGGTGGTGCCAAGGCCTACCCTCTCAAATCGCTGATATCAAACGGGGATTTGTGGCGAATTCCATTGAAGAAATCTGCGCTGGGTTTCTGCCGGAACACCGATGCAATGCTCTGCGAACCCTTATAAAGGAATTTAGATCTGCGCTGTTCTACAAAAGTTATTATGGTTACGACAGTGAAACAGTGCCTCCATTTATCGAGAACCCGCGAAACCCCAGGAAAATGTTCAAGGCCGTCGAAAGCGCATTCTTCGAAGCGTTAAAGCAGCTGAGAAAGTCTGAGCATGCCCAGAAAGCGGGTGCGCAACCAAATGATCACAAGTCAGCAGAAGTCAGTGGGAGTTCTGAGCACAAGGTGGGTACCCACGAGTCAGATTCGCAGCCGAATGATCCCAATTCAATGGACGTCACTGTCTAACTCAACCCCACTCAGCTTAATACCGTTCTGGTATCACCCCTTTGTTTTGCTTTTAGTTTAATTTCAATGTCAAGTTTTATTTCTATCTATTTTGTATCTAATATCGTCCTAAACTCGAGGGGTCTTGGACTGCTGTGTTGTCAAATACAGCAGCTCTTAACCGCGAGGATCTGAAACGAATCCCTGCCAACGCGGCATGGAACTGCCAGCGTTTAGCAATGGATGGTTAGCTTCGTTCAAGGGCAGATATAATGTCAAGCAACGTACACGGGCTGGCGACGCTTCAGTTGATGAGGCTGCAGTGCGAAAACAGGTCGAGAGTATCATCCAGCGGATTGCCCCATTACCCAGTCCTGAAGGTGCCACCAGGCGTCGCTCCAACCGACAAAATGCCCCCAGTCATTCATCTTTTGGAACGCGTCGGGGCCAAGGAGTGTGTATGACTGCCACTATCGCCGGCATGGAAAGAGCACTATCGGTGTAGTGCCCGCTATCCACGTGAAAAAGTCCCTTCTTTCTGAACGGGGATCTGTGCTGGGTTAATATGCGGTGACTCCGAGGACACTGGTGGAGGGCAGGAAGACTGGTCAGACCCCCAGGCACTTGGCAAATTTTTAACTGGTGGTAATACTCTCTTTGAGGGAAAAAGGCGCGATCAATCATCTCAACGGATATTTGCAAGCATACTGGAATTTTACTTGATCAGTCTGCGATAGTAAATTTACCGGGCCATTGCGTTATCTGAATCCTCTCGATGCGTTGCTTAATCACTGGAAATTGGGCTAAAGGAGCGAACTAAAATGATAGTCATATATAGCCATCAAAAAAGTCTTGGGCAGTGGACTGTTATAAAATTCACCCCAACATCATTGACCAGAGCAAGTTTTTGATCCAGCAGTTAGGTGATATGCTTTTCTGGCGCAACTTCTCGGTTTGAAGAAGATAATGCTATGCTTTTGATAGAAAATGGGGCATCCGTATTAGGTGCCTTGGGCTCCTCGGCAGCCTCGGTTGGGGTTTCGAGACTCCCAAACTTAGTCCTGAGCTTCCATACTAGGTGGGAAGTCATGATGCCTATCTCGAGAAAAAGCACAATGCAGTACAGAACTAGTCCGAGGATATCTAGTTTTCCATTTTGCATTATAACTGAAAGCAAGCTGAAGACTGCACCGAGACTGTCCATACCCAGAAACACGAAGTTGATACCGACGACTCTTCCCTGGCGTTTCCATAACTCCCAATAAGGCGGAATCAGGCCAACCGCCAAAAGAATGGAGGCTATTATGCCAATGATTAGATTGGGCCACGTCGTGCCCTTGTTATACTGACCCCGTAGAGGGAGCGCCAGCGCCACCTCCAAGCCACCACATAGGGCAACGAGAACTGTCATAAGAACAGCAAGCTTGACCTTGTTCATTCTCACCGGCGGGTAATAAAATACCTGCCATACAGCGATAAAACAGAAAAACATGAATAGCTGGGGTTGTATTTGCAGAGGTAGGGTGGCGCTCTGGATCACGAAATATGCACCAAAGGGGACCCCTGAGACGGCCCATAGAAGCATCATGGTTGGCGGGACACCCGTGGCATCTTTGACCCACCAGTTACGGATAATTTGGGGAAGTAGTTGGATGCACCAGAACACGGTGCCTACGGTCCCCAGGGACGTAGCCACCGCATTGGATCTATCTGACATGGGCTTTTGCTTTAAACTAGTGCGTTACCGAAGGACAGACAGCATACGCTCTGATAAAAGGTTTCGATCGTTTTATAGTACTAGGAGATCTCTGCATGTTTTATATAATGCTGCAGGCGCAGGACCCGTTGGAACCATCCGGTTCCAGTCAACCCCATTTCAATGCGAGACTTTTGCAGCAAGGTATAGGAGCCTTCGAGCAGCCCGAACCATAGTGAACTGGGATTAGCTTCATCCTGAAATGGCGCACAGGCCTTCCTTGTTGGGACGCAATAGCGCAACCATGGTTGGTGCCGCTCCTATGATTAGGAAAGCTACGGCGACCCCTGCCGCGAAGAGGCGCTACTGCTCCTGCGTATTATGCCACGGCTATAGAATGCAGCGTAACTAGCATGACTCTCTCCGACTGCAGTCGAGTGTCGTGTGACAGTGTACGTGATCTGCGCACTATCGACTTTTGGTCTGTCGAAAGTGACCATTGGATCTGCGGGGACATGACAAACGCAGATCGGTAGTGAAAGCGTGCAGGGATCCCCACGGCTCTACAATTTCGGAGAATGAATAGTAGTGAATCAGAAGACTCGTGCCATTAGACGTCTCAGTAGTGATTCGCGCGGTTACTGTTTCGTTTCATCTTTGCCTCACAATTTTGCGGGCATATTTGACCCTCAAAGCAATTGATACCCATGACTTGAGTTGAACGTGCTGTTGAGACAGTTGTATTAAGGATGTGATATTGCACTTGCCCAAAGCTAGCGTTCTCAACTGCTACTACCCCAGGTCTTAGCGGGACGTCGCTTACTAATATTGTGAGTTCAACTTGTTTGACTCAGCCGTTTTGGCGTGCCATGTCGGATACCAGTGATGACGACCTCTTGGCGCTAGCCGGCGCTGGCGATCATAGTGACATCGATAGTGGTGCTCAGAGCAAGCGGAAGCGCGACGTTAGTGACAGTGATTACGAGCCCGACGTGGGCAGTGGTGACAAAAAGGATGGCGATGATGACGAGGATGCCGACGACAGAGACAATGAGAATCCATATCCGCTTGAAGGAAAATACAAGAATGAAAAGGATCGCGTCTATCTGGAGGGATTACCGGAAGTTGAACGCGAATCGATCCTGTTCGACCGAGGGCAGGAGATGCAACGGTACGAGGAAAGAAAGTATCTCGCTGAACGCGCACGACAGCGCAAGGAAGTGCGGTCTGTCCCATCGGAGCCGGCGCACTCGCGCCGTGAACGTGAAACGGTGGGCATGAGCGGCAGCAAGAAGACCAAGCTGCGCGAACTGAAAAAACGCCGCGAGGAGAAAGAGCGGCGACAGCGGCGCGATCCTGACGACTACAGCGATGAGGATGAGGAGGAACGGTCCGCATCTGAATATAACAGCGAGGCTTCTGAAGAAGAAGAAGAAGAAGACGACGACGAGGTCCAGTGGGCTGACGCAGACAAAGAGCAGCGGTCCGTGACTGTCGACGATCTCAATCACATCCGGTTTGGCAAGACGCTACTGGCACGTTTCTGCTACTATCCGACCTTTGAAGAGGCCTCGCGTGGATCCTTTGTGCGAGTTAACATCGGATACAACCGCTCGAAGCGCCAAAATATTTACAGACTTTGCCAAGTTCGCGGCCTTGAAGACGCCAAAAAGCCCTATACGTTCCTTGACCGGACAGTGGACCAGAATTTGGTAGTGTCCCACGCGGGCTCTGAGCGCACAATTAGCATGGGTATATGCTCCGATAGCCCAATCTCAGCCGACGAGTTCGCCTACTGGAAAGCCGCTATGGAGAATGAGGGCCTGTCGCTGCCTACTGTGCGCTTTGTAGAGCGCAAATTCTCAGAAATGAAGCAGCTCCAACGCCGTCCGATGAGTTCTGAAGAGATCAACGAGATGGTCGCGAGACGTCAGCGCCTTAGTGGCAGGCTGGGTGCCAACATCGTTATTGAAAAATCAGCCCTCGAACAAGAGCGGCAAGTGGCATTAGAACGCGGCGACACCGAGGCAGTAGCCCTGCTCGACGAGAAGCTGAGCGCGCTTGGCTCCAAGCCTCGCACAGCAGCCGAGGACCACAGTTCTATGTTAGCCAAGGTGAACGAGAGGAACCGCAAGTCGAACGTGACGGAAATCCGCAAGGCGGAGATGCTGGCTCAAGCAGAGCGGCGCAAGACTGGAAACGTCCTCAACGATCCATTCAGCCGGCTGCGCACCACCGCGCGCATCTACTATGACGAGGACAAGGCCGACGACACGAAGGTCCCGCAGGTCGAGATCGAGGAAATATCGGCACAGCCTCACGTTAAACTGTCAGCGCTCGACGATATCATTGCAAATTTGGACATCAAGCTCGAGATTGAGATCTGATTTCCACGTTCTAGCACTAATTAGCTGCTGTCTTACGTATAATATATTCGCCGGGCCGTTGCATCGTCGGATTGCCCAGTTAGTAATTACAGTCATGGACGGGGCGTCTGTCAGTGAGCAGCTGATAGGGGCCGCGCGCAGCAACAACGAGGCCCTTATAGAATCGCTCTTAGTGAACAAGACGCCTAATGACGTGGCTGGGATTATCAATACGACTACGGATCCTGTAGGCAACACGCTGCTGCATGTGGCTAGCAAAAGCGGGAGCCTCGAGGTCCTGGACCTCCTTCTCGACCAGGAGGGCGTGGAGATCGATCCACGCACTAAAATTGACAGAAACACGCCCCTCCATTTGGCGGTTGAATACGCACGCGGTCACGAGGATCTGGGAAGGTCTGTGGTCGAGCTGCTAATCGAGTGCGGCGCGGACCCGTCTCCGCGAAACGCCAGCGGCAAGCGTCCAATTGACCTGGCGAGTGGCGTAGAGTCCGTGGTGCAGCTGCTGCGCGGAGCCCAGTACGCAGCCGATATGCAGCGAGACGCGGCGGCTGTGGACGGCGGTGACGTTTGTGACGAAGGCGAACCAACAGACGAGGAATAAGCACCTCTCCCTCAGAAACAGGGACTATATATCATGTTATGTAGGTGGCCGCTAGTTCGAGAGCGCTCGAACATCAAAATTGTCCGGGGACGTCTTTGACCAGCCGGGCGGATAGAACTTTGGCCGCGCTTTCCACTGAATATAGGCACCGGGTGCACCAGCTGCACCAGCTGCATTGGTACTATTGAAACTCGAATCCATAGCATTCAAAACACGCTGCACCTCCTGTGTCAACGACCAGCGCGACACACAGCTGACGCCCTTACCTAGGAGCACCTTGCAGCCTTGGCGCACCCCGTTAACAAGAACTTCTTGTCGCCCGGGTACCCATAGAATGCTCGCTGGAGACGGCGCATCCCCGTGCAGCTGGCTGTCTGGAAATGTGGTATCTGTCGGCGCGAAGGAAATCGGGTGAGGACTATCCCACCTGCCAAATGCACGAGCATAGTCTGCAAGAACAACTGGCGACACCAGAGTCTCCAAAAATACAGGGCCCCGGAAAAGTTTTGCCACTGGCCCGAGAAGCACGCCGTTGTGCTGCTTAAGAGCCAACTTATCCGAACATGATTTCGACATTGTCATGTCGGAGTCTGCTCTACCAGGCTTGGTCCTCAGATATCCGAGGGCATTGAAATGATTTCTCCCGCGAATCAAAAGCTCCGCTGGAACCGTATCTTGCCAAGCCTCGCCACTAAAAAGCGACATGGATGCGTCGCCGCAAGGAGCGTCAGACACATACAGATGTACTTTCACCCCGTACTGGAGCTGAAAGCGAGTCCCCGCGCACTCGACGTACTCGGAGTGGCCCTGACGTGCCAACTTTGCACACTCATCCAGTAAAAATAGATTCAAACCCCGCATTACTAGAATCTCGGCATGCATGTCGTGAACAACTTTGCCACTGGCCACGGCAACAATACTGTCGGGCATTGCCTTGACCCCGGTGGCAAGAGCGACACACTCAAAGCAGTCGCCGCGCTGCAAAACCACGCCTGCCAAGACAGTCCATTCTTTCACGCCGTTGGACCGCACCAACGGTCGCCCCTTTTTTGGAAGGCGCTTGTATTGGGCAAGAACCAGGCCACCAATTATATCACCAATGGTCTTGCCATCACAGGTCATTCTAACGCTTCCGCCGCAGCACCTGTGTGAGTACTGCGGCTCCGAGCGCTACTACGCCACCAACAATAGCGAACCCCATCAATCCCTCTTTATTCAGTCTGTCTTCGATCTGCTGGCGCAGACTGTTCACCTGCTCGTTCGTAGGCTCATAAGACAGTAGAATATCCGCATACTTGCGCGCATTGCTGTAATCACCGAGTTTGTAGCAGCCAATGGAGAGATAGTACAGGATCTCGCGGCGCCGTTCTGGTTCGTCCTTGTATAATGCAGCAAGCATCGTCACGCCACGACGCTGCTCAGCGCTCTGGTCACTCCTTACAAGAGCCCACGCATAGTTGAACCGGGTCTGCACCGACACAAAATCACCTTCCTTCTTATATTGTTTCTCAATGATGTTGAATTCTTCCTTGGCTAGGGGGCGCGAGACCATCTCCAGCGTGGGAAAGTATTGGCTACCCATGGCTGGTTTCTTTCGGCTGGTCGGTCAGTATCTTACCTAAGGCCGCTTTGGCTTTGGAGATTTTTGACTACCACTGCTGGACTGACACGCCAGGCAGTGCACGACTCGACATGGTCACGAACGTCATGGGAAAGTCCTTCAGGGGCAACATGCTTGTCAAAGATGGTCTGGCGCAAAAGTTTTTTGGCATCGGCGATAAGAGTTCTAGGGAAATCTGTGCGAAGCTTGGGTTCTACCCTAAGATGAGAATGCACCAGCTCGACGAGCCGAAGGTCTTGGCCCTGACAAAAGAGCTAACTTTGCGGAAAATAGAAACCGAGCTGAAGAACGAGGTGCTGGCTAACATCAAGATGAAATTCGACACCAAATCTTATCAAGGTCTTCGACACTCCCAGGGGCTGCCAGTCCGTGGACAGAGTACGCGGAACAATGCCAAAATGGCCAAGAAGCTTAATAGAGTGGACCGCCGTATTTAATCTGTTAAATATTACCTTTCCTTTAGCACAAGCTGTGGAGAGCGAGACTCGAGAGCGGAAGCGATTGCCTAACGGTTGGAGGAGGAGTTTGGCTTTGCCGTTCAAGTCACCAATTTCCTTAGTCTCCTGCAATCTTGTTGTTGCAAGCGTATACATAAACTTCATTAACGTTTTTTAAATCCTTTTTTGGTGCAAACCTCTCTTGCACATTGTCCGTGAAAGCACCAGATTTATTGGAAATTCGGACTGTTAGTGTAGTGGTTATCATCCTTGCCTTCCAAGCAAGGGACCGGGGTTCGATTCTCCGACAGTTCATTTTGCGTCACTGTGTCTTATTTGGGTCGCAACACCACTTCATATCGATGATATTTTTGGCTGGAAAAGAGTCTCACCTAAGAGAATATAAGACAAGAGATTGTTTTAGTATCATTTTTCTTCAAATTAAAACATTTTGAAAATAAGCTTGGTCTTCACTGGCCTCCTGAACCTGATAATCCCATACCTGTTACAAACAAATTACAGCATCGTGGCGCAGTGGAAGCGCGCAGGGCTCATAACCCTGATGTCGTTGGATCGAAACCAACCGATGCTACTTTTTTTAAGTGGCCCTCTGAGAAAAAGCTTTGACATATATGACGTTCGATAGATCAAACGACTAATTATTACGCTGACAGAGCGCAAGGACTACCGGAAATGGTTACCCGTCAAAATGCAGGCTATGTAACCGTTTCCGGCGTCCGCAATCAGCCGTCAACGGCAGGCCGTCTCGATTTTTCGCTGATAAGCGCCTGTCGTGACTCATCATCCTTCACCAATGCTATCGAGGTTGGCGGGTAGATCGCTGGGCCGGTCCAGGGTCGGATCGTTCCGACCCCAAGCCGTAGTTGCCAAATATGGCAGAATACCAGTAATGAGCTTTTCAACCACCAAATTTGTCGGCGTGTCGACACCCACGCGGGAGACAGTAATTCAGCTCTTGGATAACATTGGATCCAAGCGAGAGGTTGAGCAGTACCTTAACTACTTTACATCTATTGACAGTCACCAATTCGCAGTCATCAAGGTGGGCGGTGCCATCATCACCCAAGAGCTGCCACAACTCGCTAGCGCGTTGGCATTTTTGTACCATGTGGGCCTCTACCCCATTGTTCTTCACGGGACTGGTCCGCAGATCAATCAGGCGCTAGAGTCTGAGGGCATCGAGCCCGAATATATTGATGGGATCCGGGTTACTGACCCGAAAACGCTGGAGATTGTCCGGAAAGCCTTTTTGGAACAGAACCTAAAGCTGGTAGATGCGCTGGAGCGCATGGGCGTGCGTGCGCGTCCAATCACCAGCGGCGTCTTCTGGGCTGACTATCTCGACAAAGACAAGTACAAGCTTGTTGGTGAAATTACTCAAGTTGATCGTAAGGCCATTGACGCAGCCATCCAGTCAGGCTGTCTCCCCATCTTGACCGGTCTAGCTGAAACACCCGAAGGACAGATCCTCAATGTGAATGCTGATGTTGCTGCCAGCGAGCTAGCCCGTGTCATTGAACCACTGAAAATAGTTTATCTGAGCGAGAAAGGGGGACTTTTCGACGGCGATGGTAAAAAGATCTCTGTTATCAACTTGGATGAGGAATACGAATTCCTGCTCCAGCAACCTTGGGTCAAGTACGGTACCAAGCTGAAGATCAAGGAGATCAATGATCTTTTGACCCACCTACCCCGCACCTCATCTGTGGCTATAATCTCCACGAACGATCTGCAGAAAGAACTGTTTACCGATAGCGGTGCTGGTACCCTCATCCGCCGTGGCCACAGACTTACCGCCTATGATGGCCTGAAGGATGTTGGTAACCTAGACAAGATCCGAAATGCTCTTTCCAAGGATATTGAGCTTTCTGAGCAGGGGATTTCAGTGTCTCAATATCTTCAAGAGCTCGACAACAAGGTCCTGAAAATCATCACCGATGAGCTCGTTGAGGTTTTGGCCATTATCGAGACCGAGGCCAACCCAGTGCCGAAGCTGGACAAGTTTCTGGCTACAAAGACGGGCTGGTTGAACAACGTGACCGAAAACTTGTGGAAGGCTTTAAGGGCAGAATTTGGCCAGCTCCAGTGGGTTGTCAGGGAGGACGATGAGAACCTGAGCTTCTTTTTCTCAAAAGCAGACGGCTCATTCGCCCACAATGGCCGCGTTCTGTTTTGGTACGGCGTAGATGCTGAGAATGTTCCTGACCTCATCAAGTCGCATGTAAATCTTAATGTTGTCCCGTCCTCAGTTGGTTATACTAGGAGCCCCACTACAGTTCCTGGTGGAGCTAGGTCGTTCTCTACGCTGAGGAGAGCAACACCAAGTACGCTCCCCAGCACACATGGGCGGCGTTTTTACTCGACAAACCCCCAGCCCCCTAGAACGCAAGAGACGTCAACTCACAAAGCGAAAGTAGCTCTCATTGGTGCCCGCGGCTACACTGGTCAGGCGCTTATTGATCTCATCAACAACCACCCGTATCTGGAGCTTGCTCATATCTCTTCTCGCGAGCTCGAGGGCCAGAAACTCGAGGATTACAACAAGGCAAACGTTTACTACGAGAACTTGAGCCCTGACGATGTCAAGAGACTGGAGGAGCAAGGAGATGTTGATGTTTGGGTTATGGCTCTTCCAAATGGTGTGTGCCAGCCCTTTGTCAACGCTGTAGATGCTGGCCGCAAGGAGGGCCACAGATCCGTAATTGTCGATCTCAGCGCGGACTACAGATTTGATGACAGCAAAGAGTGGGTATACGGCTTACCAGAGCTCGGAAACCGCGAGAATCTAGCAGCTGCAACCAAAGTGTCCAACCCCGGATGCTACGCAACAGCAGCGCAGGTAGCCATTGCCCCCCTACTGGATCACATTTCCCCGAACGAGCGCCCGGCAATCTTTGGTGTTTCTGGCTACTCGGGAGCGGGAACTAAGCCATCGCCAAAAAATGACGTCAAAAATTTGGAGAACAATCTGATCCCTTACTCACTAACTGACCACATCCACGAGCGTGAGATCTCTCGCCAACTGGGACAACAAGTAGCATTTACGCCGCATGTGGCCCAGTGGTTCCAGGGTATCTCGCACACCATTTCTATTCCTCTGGCTTCTAAAATGACCAGCCGCGACATCCGTAACCTGTACCAGGACAGATACGCTGGCGAGAAACTGATCACAGTCACCGGCGAGGCTCCCCTCGTCCGTGACATTTCTGGGCAGCACGGTGTAGTTGTGGGTGGCTTTGGTGTGAATGCCGCTCAAGATCGTGTAGTCGTGGTTGCGACGATCGATAACCTCCTCAAGGGGGCCGCCACGCAGTGCTTGCAGAACATCAACCTTACCCAGGGCTACAACGAATATGAGGGCATTCCCCTAGAAACTAAGTAGCGAGGGCATTCCCCTAGAAACTAAGTAGCTGATATATCTAGAACGGTGGCCAAAGTTGTCTAAACTGAAGGTTTGCCAGCGCTGTGACTGCCTTGTGCAAACAACATGTCTCTGAGATCACTCTTTGCGTACTGGGGGTTGGAAGTCATCAGTCCAGGTGGCATTCTGTCTGGACTACTGAATCCATGAGACAACGAAGGAGGCATGCCGCTATAAGCGCCCGCACTTGCGTGTGTCGACGTCTGCTGGGGGGGAAACCCGAATCCCGGAGGTCCACTGGGAGATACCTGAGAAGGGCGATGGTTAGCATAGGTTACGTGTGGCGGCAATCCAGGCGGGTAGTACGATTGCTCTGGCGGGGCACCAAACAAAGGCGTGTGCGACCCACTACCACCGCCGGTTGCGTGTTCTGAGGTGGGTGCCTTAGACGCAGAAGATTTACCGAGTAGGCTGTTGAAGAAAGCATCATCATTCGAAGTGTGCTTTCCGCTACTAGACTGTCCAAGCTGCCGGAAAAGACCCGGTGGCGGTGCTTGGCTACCATGGGGTGCATGTAGAGGTGCGGGCACCGTTTGGGGTGGTGTTTTGGTATCACCTTCGGTATTAAACAGCGTTGTAAATCGGGACTCCCGTGTAGTATCCACAGGCAGCGGGATACTGGGGCTCGAATCCCACACGTCGATATTCTTGGGGCGCAGAAAAGGCTCAGGCGTGTGCTTGGCCAACTTGTCTGACTCTTGCGGCGGTACAGCCGACGTCTCTCCACTAGAAAAGCCTGCTTTTCTGATTGCTTCGGACTTCTGCTCTTCCTTCCATCGCTCGAACTCGGCGATGCTCTGGACCTGCAATGCGTCGCCGCTATCGGCTTCTGTTTCGGGGTCAAGCCACAGCGCAGATCCTGATCTCTCTTTAGCTGAATTCTCGGCTCTTCCCTTGGGACCCTGCGTGTGTCCAGCTCTTGTTCGGAGACGCGAGTCCCTAGGAGCACTCGCCCTGAGATCTACAGTGGCCAGGAATTTTGGGGTAACGACCAGCGGCGAGTGGGCTAAATATAGCAGCTGTACAATACTGTAGTTGTAAACGCGGCGCTCATCACCGTCATCGCCGCCTAAGGCCATCTGGCTCGTGTCTATTTACAGTTGCCTATCTGGTGATCTCTCACTCAGCGACTTTGTCAGCTGACAAAATAGGGATACGGCTGTGACTCAGTTCACGGTCAACCTGCGAGGTCTGTAGCTAGACTGAGGCAATTCTAGACTTCTTCATGCTGAGGACACAGCACAAGGCGTGCGCCACTAACTTGCATAAAGCCATGCTGCAGCAGATATTTCCGGCTGAGACGAGCCACCAACTGCCAGCCATTTCATGCACCCTAACCCCAGACATCTTCTAAGGCTCCCTATGACAGTTTCGCGGGCAGTATACTGAGGCATACGTGTTTCATTGGCGACACTGGATTCTGTATTTTTCGGTTTATTTTGGCTACCAAATCCAGGGTGTGTAGCAGATACAAACATGCAGGGGTCGCGGCGTAGCTGCAGTCGATCTTAATTCAGTGGCAGGTTACCGGCAGAGGTTAGGCAATCTTCGAATGTAATTGTGCCCTTATAATTTATTTCACGTTACTTGGGACATAATTGCCCAAGTTTGAATTAGTTGCGGATGCAAAGTGCTTCCAGCTCGGTGTACGGTCTACAAATCGAGCCTCCACAATCCGTGACCCGGAAACCTGTTGGCTCGGGACCATCCACGAAACCGCAAGACTATCCGGGTATTATAGACGAGACAGCGCTACCTAACTCAGTGGCCGGCGAGTCTCGGAGCCACCTAAGAAACAACTCGCGATGCAGCTTCCCCAATCACCAGGATGCAAATGAAACCAACTCCTTCTCATCGCACGAGTTAATCGGTGAACTGTCGCCAGCTCGAGCCCATTCTAATGTGAGGTCGCACGCACGGCGCCGGTCAAATGCACATCAACTCTCGGGGTCCCATCGTAGAAGACTTCCTGACATTGGACTACCAAACGACCTGCACGGGCTCCCTGTGCACGAATACGAAAATGGCCTCCACGCTGCCGGTTCCAATCAGTCTGGCCTCTGTCGGAGGAACGCCATAAAGCGTCCGAATATACTCGTTTATCTCCGACATCTTTGGCGCCGTTTATTTCGAAGGCGAAGAGGCCGCCAGGACTATTTTAGCAAGCATTACCTGAAAAGAGAGCCTTCATTACTTATTTCCAGGCAACAATCGCGCAACAAAGTCCGAATGGCCTATCAAGAGGCGGGAATTTTTCGTCGCGTTCCTCGAGTTGTGGAATTCTCACCCGCCAGGCGGCGCGCCACTTTCTGGCGGCTAAGAAACCAGAACTGTGCACCATTCCAGGCTAACCGCATGATCACTAGTCCTGACCCGGGGAGGTTTGTTTCAACAATGGCGCAGGCCTCAGCTCAAGTCTTGCCGCCTCCCAACAGTTCTGAGGACAAAGGAGGATCTAACACATTTACAAAGCTAAGCTTGCCGACAAAGGCACTCAACACGCGTCCCCAGACAGAAAAGCCCAACTATGATAAGCCATTACCAGAACCGGTGAGCTTGTTCGAGGATGAGGCGCCAATTTCCACTAAGCGCCGACGCAGTAACCTAGCTCAGAGCACAGGGAAGCTGCCAGAAAAAGCCTCTGACGCTCCACCAGCACAGGAGATCCAATCCCCAATCATACCACGCAATTCAATTTCCTTTGACAAAACCGGCGACTCTAGCATTGATAGAGTCAGTGTTCGTGATTCAGTGGTTTTACCACGACAAGCCTCTCACAGCGGCAGTATGGCAGGGATATTGAGCCCTATCCTCGTCGATCCTATCCTTGAGGACTCACAGATTCAGGTTCATGATGCTATGGGTTTTGTTGAAGCATGGGGTGCCTATTTGAAGCGGTCCATAGCTTACCGTGCGGTTATCAGGAAAAAAATCAGATCAATGGAGATCATTGAGGATGAGAAATGGTCTTCATCTGACTCCTCTTCCTCTGAGGAGAATGAAGGCGACGATAGGACATTCAGTATTTCCAACAGCTCTGGTAATGAGAGCGAAGAAGATGGCTCGATGATTTCAGATACAGTCAAAGCGTATTATTGCGACAACAGATCAATGATATCTGATACTTCTGCTGCTTCACAACTGGAGATGATGCCGCAGCGATATTCCCACTTGTTTTCCCCGACCACTTTGAACAGTCCACACTCATCACCGACCCAACCTCATAGCGGCGTCTGTGGCAGTGTAGATGTCGATGAGCCAGATTCTAAAGCTACAGCAGATGAGTTCGATCGGCATCTGGCAATGAAACAAGGACCCTCCACAAGAGCTGACCAAGGTTGATTCGAAGGCCCCGGGGTTGCGGGATCTGTTGGCCGCTGGATTTGACGTCTTCAGAGAATGCTGCGAAATGTCCCGAAAACTTCCTGGTGAAAGGCCAGTCCGGAAACATTAGGCACCTGTCGGTTCCCTTTTTTAATATTCTATCAAAACTAAATATGCATTCTCTGGCATCTGTTCTATATATGCTCACATCGCCAGCATTCTAATTCCAATTCCAAAATCCACACCTCAGGTGGAGGGCTTCAGTTTCATCTGGAATTTGCCGTCTTCAAACCATCTACCACCTTTAGGAGGGGTCGCGTACACTGGTATTGTCTTGTCTACGGTCGTCTCCAACGCCTTGAAGTAGCGGGAAATTATGCTGCTGGACCACCGAGTCCCGTCTGCTTTGAACCATCCGAGGTGCCCACCTGCGTCCGTCGACAAATCGTGCATATAGGGGTTGCGGCGCATGCCGACATGAAATTCTGGGAAGTCGATAGCAATAGGGTCGTCTCTTGCAGCCAATGCTAGCGTGGGTGTTCTGATACAGCGGAGTCTGTTTATCGACGACGCATTACGATAATAATCGTAGCAGGACTCAAAACCAAATATAGGCCCTGTAAACTGGTCATCGAATTCAGCGACAGTCTTCGCCCTGGGTCCGTTGGTTTTGTTCCATTGTTCCCTGATCAGTTGGCTTTGCAGGAGAACCTCGCCGTTGTTCTTCATTATGCGATTCAAGTTGGCTGCCATAGTAGGGAGATAGATCATGCGAGATATGAGAGACTTGCTCATTGCCTGGTCGCACGCATTGAGGTTCCACGGGTTGGCAACCACGCAAGCGCCGGCGATTTTGGAATTTTCACCTTCCTGACCCAGGTAGTTAGCCAGGATAGACGCGCCAAGTGAGTATCCCACTAAATAGATTGGGCGGCCCGGTTGAGTACTCTTGATCTTGTCGACAACGCATCTCAAGTCCTCCGTCCAGGCGCCATTAAACAGCTGGGGAGTGGTGATCGGAGTCCTGTTACACCCTCGAGCCGTAATTACTACGCAATCAAAGTCAATCTCAGGTTTTCTTAGCTCTGTGATCGTTGACCGAACGTAGCTCTCATGTGACCCGCCCGTGAGACCGTGAATGCTTATCACCAGAGGCTTTGTGATCTTTGGATCGTCTAGTTTGACGACTTCCTCTGGTCTCAGGTACCGGGTGCGAGTAGGGTACCTGGGCAGATCATCGCGAGGCGCATACTTTACTTCTTCTTCCCATTCGGCTTTAGAGGATGGAGGGTCAATAGCGTAGTCTAAACTGATCAACGTCCCATCATCCAAGTAAATCAAACGGCGCCCATAGTAGACCTGGTCTATGTTATCAAGAGGCTGGCTAGCAAGGGCAGTCTGCAAGTGGCCATTATAATAAAAGGGCTTGTTCCAGTACCAGTAGCCGTCCCGAGCCTCGGGTATATTGTCGTTGATTAGGGCGTCATGAGAAATTTTTGATCCATCTTTGTTGGCAAAAACAATTGGTTCATCAGCAGGATTTGAACTAACTGTGGCCCAAGGTTTCAACATACCGGCTGACGCCAGACTGTTTCATTTATATTCTATGTCAGCCGCATGGCATGCATGGCGCGGTATAGCGCGTAGCTGGGATTGCGTAGCTACGCTTTGCTGGACTCGCAATGCCGCATGTAGAAATGCATGGCTTGCGCCGCTACTAGCACGCTTCCATCGGGGCCGTTACGCAGTATAACCAACTGGAATAGACTGGGACTTTTGTCTCGGGCCTCGGATCCTACAGCCGAGGGCCAAATTTTTCACATGTAAGGTTAGTAATAACCAGTGCGTGCGTCTAATTCCTACGTGACACACCGACGAGGCATACACGGTTAGTTGATTTCACGTAGTTTTAGAATTATCATCATAAGAAACGCTGTTGAATCACCGGAGCTGACTTCATCTTGGTTGTCATCCCGAGTGGCGATATTAAATCTGCACGACCTCGGCGATGCGTAATACTGCGTCAGGATTTTAGTGAACTTGTGGGCAAAGAAAGACCGGTCTTGATGTCTCTTCTCCGCTGCGGACTGCGACCATACGGCAGACTTGCAAGCGCTGCCAAGCAGCTTAATGGCCAGCGTTGGAGCCATTATGACTTGGGACCAGGCGTGAAGAAAATGACGATTCCCCGCATTTACGAAATGTACCAACAGGGTGTCCCTATCAGCTGTCTGACCGCTCACGATGCTATCTCGGCCCGGATCGCTGACAAGGCAGGTGTGGATATGGTTCTGGTTGGCGACTCCTTAGCTATGGTGGCTATGGGGCTGGAAAACACCAATGGAATTGATCTGGATGAAATGGTGTACCACACAAAGGCCGTTTGCCGCGGAGCCAAGCGCCCATTCATTATCTCAGATCTCCCGTTTGGATCGTATGAGGTATCAACAGAACAGGCCTGTGCATCGGCTATCAAAATGATGAAAGGAGGGGCAGAGGCCGTCAAGTTCGAGGGCGGCCGAGAACTAGTGCCGATAGTAAAACACCTGTCTTCGTTTGGCATTCCCACAGTGCCTCACATTGGATTAACACCTCAGCGCCAGGTCGCGTCTGGTGGATTCAAAGTCCAGGGCAAGAGTGCGGAGAGCGCGTATGAACTTTACCAAGATGCACTGGCTCTGCAAAATGCCGGTGCCACAATGCTTTTGGTGGAAGGCGTGCCTGACCGTGTTGCGAGCGTACTCACAAGCCGGCTCCAAGTCCCGACTATAGGGATTGGCGCAGGACCAGGGACGTCTGCACAGGTTCTAGTTCAGCTGGATATGCTTGGAGGATTTGATACTTTCGTTCCCAAGTTCCTCAAGAAATACACCAACTATCTTGACGAGAACGTAGCCGCCATCCGGGAGTATCATAATGACGTGAAGGAGAAGCGATTCCCCGAACTTACGACTCACACATACACGATGAGAGATACTGAATATGAAAAATTTGCACAGCTGGTGGATCAAGCGTCTTGAAGAGTACCAGCTGGTGATCAAGGGTTGAAGAGTACACCTAGGTGTATCATGCCGTGAGAGATGTATAGCTTATGAATCCACGGCTTAAAAGATGCACAGCTGAAGACGGTGCTGCTACAGTACATTTATTATCGTTAGTGTCTACAGCCAACTATTATTTACACCTTGTATACGAGTGTCTCGCCAAACGGGGGGGCCACAATACTCGTATCCTTTGGATCCGCCTTGTGAGCTTCTATTAGCTGTTTGGGCTCAAGGAATGGCTCTTCGCTCATCATAAACGTGCCCCAGTGTACGCCAACGATATTTTTGGCCGAAAGGTCCTTCATAGCTTGGATCGCCTCCTCTGGGCACATATGCTGAGACTTGAGATGCCATTGCGGGGTATACGCACCACATGGCATCATCGCCAGTATGCAGCCAGACCCGTATACCTTTGCGATCCCGCGAAATAGTCCGTCTGCGTAGCCTGTGTCACCGGCATGGTAAAACCATGGCTTGCCATGACGCAAGATTAGAAATGAGCACCAGAGTGTCTGGTTGGCATCAATCAAGTTCCGTCCCGACCAATGCATGGCCGGTGTACATGCAACTTCGTAGCCAAGGCTCCTGTCGGTGTTCGGCAAAGGGATCTTTTCCCACCAGGTGAGCTCCTGTACATTTTCTATGCCAACCTGTTTGAGGTGCTTTCCAACACCAATGGGGACTACCCAGGAAGCACTATTCCCGATTTCTGATGCAGCCTTGAGGTCGAGATGGTCCTGGTGGTCGTGGGACACAAGAACTACGTCTGGCGACGGCAGATCGTCCAAGGTGCACGGCGCCGGGAACAGTCGCTGGGGCCCAACATGCTTGCTAACAACAGAGTTGGAAAACATGGGATCTGTCAAAATATTTATCGGCTTCTGCTTCTGGCCTGCTGGCAACTGTACCAACGCGCAGCTCTGGCCGATCCAGGTCAGGGTCATCCGCTGGTTGGGTGGTGGAAATCCCTTCACCTTCTCGCCAGCAAGAATGGCATGGAGCGGTGTGTGCGATAGCAACAGCTTTGACAGCTCATCTTGGTCTTTGGGGATATCAGTGCGCGTTTTGATGTGCAGCAGCTCCTGCACCCTGCGAAAAGCGAACTCGAACAGGGTCTGATGCCTGTATTCGGCGAATGGGTTCACGAACCGGCCGTGGATTCTCAGCGGCGCGAAGCGCTGCGTTGGATCGTCAAAGTGCGACTGTGGCAGCAGCTGCCGCTCGGCTATTTTGTGAGCACTATAAATTTGATACCAAGAAATATACGCGCCGTAACCGGTCACAGCAGCTAGACCAGCCTTGTAGATACGCCGCATTGTCTATAGATTAGGCTGTTGCCTCGCAGTGTGCCCCCAGTAGTGCGAACCCAATGCGAGCTACACTTATGTTTTGCTGATCTAAGGCCCTGTATAATTTTGTAGATTTGGCTCATGATCCAGGAGTGACGGAAGCGTGCAAGGGTTAATTTCTATATCTGTTGAGGAGTTAGCTGCGAGGAACTGAGATGCTGTGCAAGGAGGTGATCGGACTGTTTGAACCGCCGTTTCCGCTCAAATACCTGCCCCCCGTGGATACAGCCCCCGAAAAAAGATGCACAGCGTCAGTTTCGGGCGTTGCAGAGTACGTGAAGCTCCTGAATGGCAGTTCGGGCTATGTGCCGACCAAAAGCAGGCTGCAAGAGCAGCATGAGGCCCGGTTGGCCAAGAAAGCACTGGCAAAACAGGCGCTGAATGAGTCGCTGGCCAGTTGGGACCCTACGCGGGACCCGCACGCGCTGGGGGACCCGTACCGGACCCTGTTTGTAGGACGGCTTCGTTACACAGTCGATGAGGCAGATCTCGAGCAAGAGTTCTCGAGATTTGGCCCCATTGAGCGTGTGCGTGTTGTGCGGGATCGCCAGAATCAGTCACGCGGTTATGCCTTTGTGGTGTTCGAAGAGGAGAGGTTCGCACGCGTAGCGCGCCGAGAAGCTGATGGCATAGCTCTGAAAGGACGTCGTATCATAACTGACTATGAGCGGGCGAGGTCTACTTCGGGTTGGCTCCCTCGGCGGCTTGGCGGTGGGAAGGGTGGCCGCAACGCTATTGTAGAGCAGTTGAAGCAGCAATTGAAGAAGCGACCCCAGAGTCAGTACGACGGGGCTCCAAACAGGCAGCGGTTTCCCAGAAGGGGCCGAGACGGGTTTGAATCGCGTGCGGGAGACTCGCGTGGACCCCCTCGCCGCGACTACGGGCGGATGGACCGCGGCGGTTACAGCCGTAGCCGCTATGATCGCAGTAGCGCTGAGCGTGGGGGCCACGACCGCGGTGAGTATCTCCGGGGCATGGAATCCGAACGAGGGGGTTTCCATGACGGGCGGCGCCCCGGCTATGGAGGGGATGTGGGACGCGGCCCAGCTCCTGTGCCGGCACCTGGCGGTGACCCGAGACAGCGCAAACTGCGTAAATATTAAGTGCTGAGCGATGTAACATATTTAAAATTTAAGCTTCGTGCCCACGGCGAGAAAACGGGCGACCGCGAACGAGACACCACTGAAAAGAAACACCACGCCAGAAAAAATAATTAGACCGTGAAAATTCCCGCTAATGAGGGCACCGGAAATGGGCAGCCCGGTAAGAGTAGCAATGCTGCACAAAGAGTAGCACGTGCCATACCGTTTTCCGTAGTCCTTTGTGTCCGAGATATGCGAGATGCACACCGGTGCCAGGGAAATTGAGCAGCCGCTAAAAAAGCCGAAAAAGCAACTGAACACGATCAGACCTGCAGTTGAATGGCCAGCGGGCAGCCAGATAACAAGCGGCGCCAGGCCGCAGCACACCATGTTGACTGTGAGCACGTTGAAGCAGCCTAGACGGTCGCCCATGTAGCCGGGAATTGCCCGGCCAAATACCGACGCGGCGTTCAAATATGCGAGCAACGAATTGGCGAACTGGACACTGTGTCCAAGGCTCTGAGCATAGACGACGAGGTAGTTCACAGGGACAAAAAACGCCCACTCGATGAGGATGACGCCAAACGTGGTTGCCAGGAAGGACGGGATGCGCAGCGCCTTGAAGTCGACTAGCGTCCACTTGACGTCCTTCTCTCTAATAACGTCATGGCGGGCGCGCAAAAGAGCATTGCTGACGAGGAGCAGAAACAGGATAATGAAGCCTATCACTCGGGTGGCCCACCCGTAGCCGACTTTCTCGTACAGTTTGCTGAGGACCAGCGGAAACACTATGCCACCAATGGCACCGCCGCTGACAGCTAGGCCCGTTGCCAGGGCGCGGCGTTTGAGAAACCAGTGGCCGATGACGGTGACAGAAGGATTGAAAATTAGAGACGCGGACGCACCCCCAAGCAGGCTGAAACCCAGGATGAACTGGTAGTACTCCTTGCACCAGGACAAAATGAAAATGGACACGACCAACACGGCGCTGCCCGGAGCAAGTAGGCAGCGAACGCCGTAGCGGTCGAAAATGGGACCAACAAATACACTGCCCAAGAACATGAGGGCCAGCCAGATGCTGAAGATCCACGACACAGTCGAATTGCTCTTGTCGGCGAGCTGGTGCGTGACCAGCCATGCTTGCATTGTGCCCATTGCGTTCGACAGTCCGAAAGTAGACATCATCGCGCACCACGATCCGATAACCACGGACCACGCCGCGAGGCCGCCTTCCGGGTAGTATGTGGCCGGCTCAACATGGTTCTCGGAGGGCTCGGCTATCGTGTCCTTCGCGGACAGACAAGTGTCTGGTTCTGGGGCCACTGGTGCGTCACATTTGCGCTCGAGTATGGTAGCCGCATCGTAGGAGCGGGAACGCTGTGGGGAGAACGGTTTGGGTACCCACCGGGGCATTCAGGTGCGACAGGACAAGCACAACACAAGAAAAATATACGAAGCGGTGACGAGAAGTAAACGGTTGAAGCTACGATGGGTCTCCCGGCCTGTCCGGACTCATTTATGCAGAGATAAAAAAAAGATTTGTCACAGACAGCGCACGTCACGAGAAGCTGCATGTGCAGGCACCTCTCCGAGACTTAGTCGCCAAGAGCCCTGTACTAGACCATGGATCTGAAGCCATCGCGGTTAGGCACGCGCAAATACTGGGACGACTTCTATGCGCTCGAGATCCGGAACTACGAGGCCACGGCAGATACCGGTGAGTGCTGGTTTGACGACAGTGGGGCCCAGACCAAGATCGTCGACTTTGTGCGGGGTCTGGGGACCCCACTATCCGTGCTGGACCTGGGGACGGGGAATGGGCAGCTGCTTTTCGCGCTGCGGGACGAGGGCATCGAGGGACCATTTCTGGGAGTGGACTACTCGCCGGCGTCTGTTGCATTTGCATCCCGAATAGCAGAGGCCGAGCACCCCGACGTCGAGTTCCAAACCGTCGACTTTCTGTGCGCGCCCCAGTGGACAGACAGACAGTTCGATCTAGTGCTCGACAAGGGCACCCTGGACGCCATCGCGCTGAGTGGACAGACCTACGACGGCGTGCCGGCCCCCGTGCACTACGTCAAGTGCGTGCTGCCGCTTGTGAAACCTGGTGGCACACTTGTACTTACAAGCTGTAATTTTACGGAGCCCGAGCTGGCCTCGCTCGTGAAACGTCCCTACGAAACAATCGAGTACCCTCGCTTCAGCTTTGGCGGCCAGGAGGGGAGCACCGTGGTGACCATGGTGTTCACAGTGTAGATAGCTAGGCGCTCTCGGGTAGGTTTTCCCGGAGCCGTGTGTAGAACTCCTCGGCCACGTCGGCTGACGGCAGCTTGAATGCGAATTGGAGCGGCGTTTTGTCCTCAACACCGGTAAGGCGCACAAACTTCTCCGAAGCCAGCGAGCTTGTGAAACCTCGTGAAACAGAGGTGTTCTCGACCAGCGGGAGGTTTAAAATAACCCGTAATAGACCGTCGGAGCGCATCACGATACGCGATTTGCGTGTGTCAGGGACCATGTTGAGATGAAACACGCCGACACCTCGCTCACGCCAGCCAGCCTTGGTGTCTGCCAGATCCAGCGCATACAGCCGGGCCCGCGAGGTGAAAACTGCTGTCTCCTCCTCCTCGCCCGTCTTGACATCTTGCTTGGTCAAGGATACTTTAGCGTACTTTTCGGGCTTCCCCTCAGGGTCGGTAAGCTTGGCCGGCGCAGCCACTTTCTTCGACTCCGCGGTCGCATCGCTCTTGTCGAGCCATGGATTGTCGCCGGTGGTCTCTGCCCACGGGTTCTCTTTGGCAGCGGGCTGCTCTGTCCACGGGTTCGACGACTTTGCAAAATTGCGCCCCAGGCTGGCCCCAGGTGGCTTGGACGCGCCGCCAAACGAAAAGTTCGAGCCAAAGGAGCCAAAAATGCTCGGTGTCTTTTTCGCCTGCGAATTCTTGACCTCACTTTCAGCTGTGCTAGGGTGTTCCTTAGTGGTGCCACTGGTGGCCGCCGCGGGTTCCTGGTCGTTTTGGGTACTACTTTTGTCTACGGCCGGGAACTTTTCGATTGCCTCGCTCTGAATCTTGTCTGTGTCTGGGCCGGCCTTCTGTTCCGGCTCGGCTTTCTGTTCCGGCTCGATCTTCTGTTTTGGCTCCATTTTCTGCCCTGGCGCTGCCAGAACGTTGACTTGTCCTAGATCTTCTATCTGAGATTTGCTTTCGTGGGCTTCTTCAGTGGCATCCCGCTGGTGGTCGCTGGTACCGTTTTCCCCACCTAAAGGTGTCTCAGTTTCTTTGCTGTCAGCCTTGTCTTGCGTCCCGTCTACACCTGTGTCGCCCTGCGTACTTGCAGCGTCGAAGTCGGCAGCTTTGGGCGCGCTCTTGGCGCCTTGCGGCTCTACACTCATCTTCCCATCTGGCAGATTGGTGCCAGCTCCTTCGGTTTCTTGCAATTGGTCTGCGGCTCGCGTTCTCGCCCGCGGCTCAGCACTATCCTTCTGAGCAGTCCGTTCAGGCACATACAATTGATGTGCATCACTGCCGGCCGCCACCTCATCCTCAACCCGGCTCCGCTTGGGGTCTTCTTCGTCCGACGAGGCGTGTCCCCGCTTCATTTTGGACAGGTACGATCAATGCCAGCCTCAGGTAATCAAGTTGGAAGTCTGAGGCAATTCGGTGAGGACAGTCGAGTAGAGGCCCAATTGGAACTAGAACAAAGCTAGTGGCGGAAACAAAGGCAGACAGGGAAGTATAGAGCAAGTCTGGCTCGGCGTTGCCCCGGGTCGCGGGTCTATCCCAATCAGGTAATACGTAAACAATGCGCCGATGTGAGTCCGAGCCGCGCGTTGACAAGCTGCATGATACCAATCTACTTGCGAATTCGCCCGAATCCAGTTACCGAGGCACATAGGTGGCTGATCACTACCAGCGGGACCACTGTGCGCCGTGGAGACGATGAACACTCGTTCCGGCGCGTTTTCGACCACGCCAGCCAGGACCAGGTCTACGCAGAGACCGTACAGCCGTTAGTAGGGCGCTTTCTGAACGGCGACGACACGTGCTTTTTCACACTGGGAGCCACGGGTTCAGGCAAGACGTACTCGGCGTTCGGCACACAAGCGGAGCCAGGCATGATTCCTCGGGCCCTGCAGGAGATCATTTCTGCCGGGCAGGGAGGTGTGACCATTGGTATGTTTGAGCTGTACAATGACCGCATATATGACCTGTTCGACACCAAGGTGTCCAGAAAACCCGTAGCGATCCGCTCAAGTGGGGACCGCGTCGCCATAGATACCACGAGACTACCAGCGCTGACGCTGGACGCCGCGCTGAGGATTATCCAGAAAGGCAGTGACGCACGCGCAGTCAATGCCACAAACTGCAACGTGCAGTCCAGCCGCTCGCATGCGTTCATACTCATTGAGAGCAATGGGGCATGCTTTACTGTTGCAGACCTCGCAGGTAGCGAGAGGCTGAACGACGCAGGGTCTGTCGGGGCGCAGAGGATCGAAGCTGGTGAAATTAACAAGAGCCTCATGATGTTTGGCCGGGCTCTGCAGCAGCTCCAGCAGGGCGGTTCCCCGCTACGCCAGTCGAAGCTGGCGCGGCTCTTGCTGAGCGGCCGCACAGCTCCAGTGATGCTGGTCACAGTCGACGCGTTTCAAAACCAAAACTCCGGTACGCAGATCCTGAGATATGCCACCACCGCGAGACACATCAAAAACCGGCCACTCGTTCCGGCGACTCCGCGGAGCGCCGACAGGCAGGTGCGCGAGCGTCTCTATAGAGATATGGACGCGCGTCTGGCGCGTCTAGGGAACGAAGTATTTGCGTGAGCCCGACCAGGCAACGAAGCATTCGCGTGACTCGACTATGCAACGTAGCATTCGCGTGAGCCCTACCAGGCAGCGAAGCATACGCGCGAGCGCCTGCAACAAAGCATTCGCGTGAACTGGCAATGAAATAGTGGCGTGAACTGGCCATGCAACGAAGCATTCGCGTGAGCACCTGCACCGAAGCATTCGCGTGAGATAACGAAGCATTCAGCCCGGCCATGCAACGAAGCATTCGCACGAGGCCTGCAACAAAGCATTCGCGTGAACAGGCAACGAAATAGCCGCATGAACTGGCCACTGCTACGATATATACAAATAGATACCATGTTCGAATATCTAGTGTCTAGACAGTGCGTCTATCGGTTATGTGGTTAAGGATAGGGGCATGGCCGGCCTCAGCTGTCAACGCCTCGAGCCACGCCAGTAGAATGCTGCCGTTTGCCTGGCCTTGAGAGGTTCCCATGGCCTTATACAGATACTTTGCAAGCACCATACGCTCGCTCTTGTTGAGCTGCTTGATGGTAGGACCTGCCTCCGCAGAGCGCACAGACGTAAGCGCTGTCAAAACAGCGGTCAGCGATACATCTTTAGTTGCGTCGTCACTGCCGTAGGGAGGGTGCGCAAGTAGGTCCTGGAGCGCCCCGGACACATTGCCGGACTGCAGCTTCGACTTAGCCTGCGCAGCCAGACTGTGGACGGCATCGAGAGTCACGCCCGTGTACTCCACCTCGGGATAGTCATTCACCACCGAGTCCGGGTCCAGCCGGTCAATGTCTATTTGGCGGAAGGACATGATAGCTGGTGCTCCCGTAGCTTAGCTAAGGGCGCGTCTACTTTTGATGGTGCCAAAGATCCCGCTGCACACGCGTAAGATTCCCAGTACTGCAGACGATAGTTTCCGTTACCCATTGTGTCTGTTGTGACCCCCGGCGCTCCTTTTTCTATCGGAGCTAAAGGACCCTGCACTGTAGAGCTTTTGGCCCGCTGCAGCACAGGAAGCACCCCAGGCCCTCCCAAAGGCCCCAGATGGACGTGTCAAACGCTCTCAGCAGGTGCACCAGCAGCTGCTGCGCCCTTACAGCTGTCCATGTTCCCCACGTTAGATCAAATCAGCAGGATTGGGCGACTATTCTTACTAAGAAAGTCTTAGCGGTCACAGGCACACTGGCGCGATGACCCAGGTGGAGCTGCCAACGGAGCGGTTCCCGCCTGCCGGCAGAGCCGTCGACTCGCACATGCTGTCGTCAATGCTGGTGAGCCAATACGAACCTTTTCATAATGCTGACGAGGTCGCTGGACGACTTTTGAAGCTGGTGAGCGAGGCCGAGGAACCCGCGGTCTCCAAACCGCCCCCAGGACAGGCGAAAACCGTGACTTCAGCTGCACTGGAGCACTTTCTGGCTCGGAGAAACACCGACCTGCGGACAATTTTTGCCAAGATCGATACCGACAAGGACCACTTCATAAATTATGACGACATTGTGAGTTACTTCGACCGCAACAAGCTCGACTACGACGGCGAAAAAGTTGAGCTCCTCTGTCAGGCCCTTGACAGACACGGCAGTGGCCGAATCAGTGCCAGTGACTTCACGCACCAGCTGTTGCTGGTCCCGACCATGGCTACAGGTGCCCAGACGGTACTGCAGGACGCCTACGCCTTTTTCGCGGACGATCTACAGCTGGTTTCTCTGGACGATGAAGCGGAGCATGTAGGCACTGGCCGCGGCATTGGCTATTTCTGGGCCGGCGGGTTTGCTGGGGTGGTGTCGCGTTCATCAACAGCGCCGTTCGACCGCCTCAAGGTGTACCTTATTGCGGCGTCTGCGGGTGAGCCCGGCGGTATATCCATCATCACTGCCATTCAGAATATTTATAGAAACGGCGGCCTTCGAGGCTTTTTCGTTGGAAACGGACTGAACGTACTCAAAGTATTTCCCGAGTCCGCCATAAAGTTTGGTGGGTTTGAGGCGGCAAAACGAATGTTTGCGGCGCTAGAGGGCAAAGACGATCCCGCGTCGATATCGCGGCTCGCAGTATTTTTGGCGGGTGGCATGGGCGGCATGTGCAGCCAGCTCTGCGTCTACCCCCTCGATACACTCAAGTTTCGCGTCCAGTGTGAATCGTTCAACACAAACCTCAAAGGCAGGCATCTCGTATTTCACACACTGTCCAGTATGTGGAATGACGGCGGATTCAAGCTCTTTTATCGGGGTATTGGCGTTGGCGTACTGGGGATTTTCCCATTCGCTGCGCTGGACCTGGGCATCTTCTCGATTCTCAAATCCACCTACATCAGCCGCCAGGCAGCAAAGCTGGACACGTCCCCTGGTGACGTGCACATTGGCAACTTTGCTGTGCTGAGCATGGGCGCGATTTCCGGCAGCATCGGTGCTTCGGTTGTCTACCCGATCAATTTGGTGCGCACACGCATACAGACTCAGGGCACCACATCACATCCATACTACTACACGGGCTTCCTAGACTGCTATAGGAAGACAAAACTGCGCGAGGGCTGGCGTGGCTTTTTCCGCGGTTTGGGCCCCAACTTGGCTAAGGTAGCCCCTTCGGTGTCCATCAGCTATCTGATGTACGAGAATGCCAAAAGATTTATGGGGCTGCAGTAGAGTCTACGCAAAAACGCAAAGCGTAAATAGCGGGACTCATTCGCACCCTTCTAGCATTTTGTAACTGTACTACAGGGTGATATAAATATTGACTCCTAACGGGCGCCAGCTTGTGGGGCCCCTGCGGTTGCCTCAACTTGCGCGTCCCGCTGGTGGTATATAACTAGGTTCATGGGACCAGCCTCTACAAACCTGACAGGGGTTATTTTATCGGGGCGTCGGGCGTAGTTGCCCCGTGCGACCTCCGACTCGGGCCTAATCCACGGGCTGTTGGGACCCACTAAATCCGGTGTGATGCTTCCCTGGTACAACAAAGCAACCGATTTATCTCTTCCGTCGCGCTCTGGCCGCTTCACGTTGGTGTATAAAGACGACAACGCCGCCCGGTACTGCTGAAATACCGTGCTAGCGCTCACGGAGCCGACCTTGGCATTGTAGGGTGGCAGATGCCGCATGTCCACCACCACCCGCTCCACCGGTTGCCCATTCTCCAGAACTACAAACGAGACGCCTTGAGCCTTGTGCGTGCGGACTGCCGCCATGGTCACTGCTGCAGCATGCTCGCACCACTCTTGCACACCGGGGTAGCTGTTCTGATACGTGGCTGCGTCGTAGTGCCGGACTTTTTCGAATGTATCCGCTGGGTACACTCTACATACATAGAAAATAGCATGTGCTAGCACTATAAGAAACTCCTGAAGAGACCCGTAGAGCTGTTCCACCTCCAGCTCCATGCAATTCAGTGCTGATTAACGATTGGCGTTGATCGATAGCGACTCGGCAGACCTGCATAAATAGTTTTAATTTCCACGCTCTCACCCCAGTTTTAATTTCTACGCTCTAGATACCATTGCTCAGAGGTATGGTGTGAACTAGGTACAGTTGCGGAGTTGTGGTGGGACCAGGAAGATATTGGTTGGACCGCGCAGATGGAGGAAAGGGCCTCGCCACGGAACCTGAGAGTGTCGACGCGGTCCAGGCTCGACTATAGTGCTATCTACCGTACAGCTAGCTGCCTTCTTTGGCTGAAAGGCTTGTCGAAGCTATATAGGCTACATTTATAACATCAGTTAGTGAATAATCACGCGTTCGACGCGTCGCCCCAATGATCCAACCCATCGATGCCTGGTCCGTTGAGCAGATAAAGTCGGGGCAGGTGATTGTGAGCATTGCCAGTGCTGTAAAGGAGCTGGTTGAGAACTCGATCGATAGCGGTGCCACTGTTGTAACCATCAAAATCAACGACTACGGGCTGGGCGGCTTTTTTGTAGAGGACAATGGCAGTGGCATAGACTCTGCTGACTTTGATGTAGTTGCACAGAAACATACAACCTCCAAAATCGCCAGCTTTGCCGACCTGGACCGCGTCGACACCCTCGGGTTCCGTGGCGAGGCCCTATCCTCCATCTGCGCGGTCTCGCAGGTCACTATCACCACCTCCACGGGCAGGAATGGCCCCTCGGGGACAACGCTGACGCTGGATCACAATGGTGCTGTAGTGTCTCAAAAGAAGGTACCGTGTCGGAAGGGCACGATCGTCACTGTGTCTGAGTTGTTTGCCAACATTCCGGTCCGCCGCAAGGACTTTGAGAGGAACTGCAAGCGGTACTACGAAGCACTGGTGCAAATGGTTCAGACCTATGCCATCATAACTCCAGCCACACTCGTTTTGGAGCACACCACGAAAGAGAAGAAACGGGTCCCTGTGCTTCGCTCCCAGGGCAACGAGCTCCACCAGCGAGTGGCGTGCATTTACGGACCCTCCACTGCTGCATCTTTGGTTCCTGTCGAGTTCTCCGGCTACAATATGACGTGCTCCGGTCTAATGTCAAAGCCGAACGCGCACAGCATACGCCAGAGTGCCAATAGACAGCTGTTGTATATTAACGGCCGCCCTACCGATCAAAAGCGGATTTCCAAAGCTATCTTGGAAACCTACAAGCAGTTTGACGGCTCATCAGCACTGTTCTACATCCTCGACTTGCATATTCCTACATCTAGTGTTGATATCAACGTTTCACCCGACAAGCGAGAAATACTGATTCACCACGAAACACGGCTTGTGGAAGGAATCCGGAGTGGACTAGCTAGCAATCTAGCTAAGTACGGCCATTCGGTCCCACGGGAGCCGGATGTTCCAGCGAAAAGGGCAAAGCAGTCGCTGCTTTCCCTTGAAAAGTTCTCAGGCAGTGGAGGCCTAATAAACCAGAGCTCGAAAAAGTCGAAAGACCTTGAAAGTCAGGAGGAGAGCGAGCAATCTGTCGAGGAGGAAGCGGGCGACGACCCATCCGAAAGAGAAGAGGAGGAAAGCAATTCTGATGTTGAAGTTCCACCGCCACCTACGGCTGGTCAGCTAGATCGACGGGAACAGAGTGATGCTACTGTGCGAAGATCTCAGAGGCTCACAAATGAGCAAGATACAACGGTAGTGGCGGTAGGCAGTGTCATTGATACTAGAGCTGAGGATGTGGCAAGCCACATTAAGACGCAGACTCAGAAGCACCTAGAGCAAGGGGATAAAGCATCTGTCTCGGCCGACGTTATAAGAAAAGCCAATAAGGAGAGTGCGAATATACCTGCATCTTCAAAGGAAGCAGAAATGCCGAACAGTCCGAGTGACACACCAGGTATTTCAAGTACACCAGATGTGGATGAAGCACTCTCGTTTACTCCAGTTGCAGAACTCCTTGAGGACAGTATTGTGAGAAGTGCACCAGTTGAGCATGATGACGCATATGGCCATGATAAACCAAGAGAAAACTTTGTACAAGAATTCACCAATTCGCCAAAAGTCGACGTAAATTCACCACTGGATGCCAGCCAAAGATCTGCTCCGTCTGTTTTGAACGCAGAAATCGCAGTCAAAACTACCCTTGCAGAGATCAAAGCAGAACACGAAAGTCTGAGAATTCCTCAGAAACCGAGAATACGAAACTTAGCGATTGACGAGGAAGACGCCGAAAAGCGTTTAACTCTGACCATACAAAAAGAAGATTTCAGACTGATGGATATCGTTGGCCAATTCAACTTGGGGTTTATCGTCGTCTCCAAAAGAAACAAACAAACACACAAGACAGACATTTTTGTTGTGGATCAGCACGCCAGCGACGAGATATACAATTTTGAGCGTCTTCAACGGGAGACAGAACTCAGCAGGCAAACGTTGGTTGTTCCGCAGATGCTCGAGTTGTCCCCAGTAGAGGAACTTGTGGTTATTGATAACCTGGACGTGTTTGAGAGCAACGGGTTCACCATCTCTGTTAATAACGATGCAGCTCCCGGAAGGCAATGTCAGTTGGTGGCAGTACCTTATTCCAAGTCGACTGTGTTTGACGAAAACGACGTTCATGAGCTGATATACCAGGTCCAAGAGAACTCGAACAATAAAAATCTAAAGTGCTCTAAGCTAAGGAGCATGTTTGCAATGCGTGCGTGCAGATCTTCTATCATGATCGGGCGTCCGCTCAGTGGAAAGTTGATGAAGAAAGTTGTTGAGAACTTGGGCACGTTGTCGAGGCCATGGAACTGTCCCCATGGCAGACCAACTCTCAGACACGTCACTACGTTGATCTAGAGCTCAATGTTTTTGTGGACGATATGAAGATACCTCCTCAGCTATTAATTAAATGCGAGGAAAGTGAGTGGTGTTTATAGCTGAGCTATGCCTCGATATGGCGAGGAGATCCAAGAAAGAAGCTGCTATCGACTATCAGTGTCGTAAGATCTACGATAGAAATTGTACCCCGGTGGCCCGTCCTCTGTCAGGTGGGAGACCTATATAGTTGAGCTTGGATCATTAGAACGAACCCATATATAGTTAGGTTTGGATGATCGGTCACAATCGACTCTACCTGTTTTGTTTGCGCGGTTCCGGGACAAGTAAAAGTTGGTTTTGTAGTGTAGTCGGTTATCACCTTGGATTCTGATTCCAATAACCCCGGTTCGAATCCGGGCAAGACCTTTTTTGCGTTCGTCCTTTTTTTTGGACGAGAAAGGAACTTTACTATTCATGTTTCTTGTTTTCTTGTTTCTATCATTAAGACTAGATCTATGACTGAAATGTGCTAGAAATGGTCGTGGCCACGTCCAAAAGTGTGATATGCTCATCGGAACCATCCACGAGACGACGGTCCGCCTCGCTCAGTGAAAGTGACACGACATTCTTGACCTTGTCCTCTATGCCGTCGTCCAGCAGAAGCCGTTCGTGCAGTTGGCTGATTACCTGGGCGACGCTCCACCCATCGAGAACGATATCGGTAACCGACTTTTCCAGTTCTGATGACGTGCCTCGCATCATGACGTCAACAAAAGTGTTGATAGTGTCGTCAGGTACCGTTCCGCTCACTTCATCAATGATAGTCTCATTAACCTTGCCGTCTGGACCAGCCAGACTTTTAGAGGACTGTAGCAGAGTAATCGCTTTGCGCAAATCCCCTGAGGACACTTGAAGCAAGTGAACCAAATCTTTTTCGTTTTCGCACGCGACATTTTCGCTCTGTGCAATGTGCCCCAACCGAGAAAGGGCGTTTGTCTCGTTCAGCGGCTTAAATCTGAACTTGGAGCAGCGGGACGCAAGCGGGTCGATAATACGCGTCACGTAGTTGCAAATGAGACAAAACCGAGTGATCTTCGAGTATGTCTCCATAGTTCGGCGCAGCGCGGCCTGAGCATCCTGTGTCATTGAGTCGGCCTCGTCGAGAACAATGATCTTGTACGGTGGACACGGGTACTTTTTGCGATCTGACTCGGACGGGTTCGAGATGACGGTGCGTGCAAAGTTCTTGACTTTGTCCCGAACAACCTGGATCCCCCGCTCATCACTGGCATTCAACTCCAGCACTCGCGACTTCATCAGTTCTGGACCAAACAGGTCCTTTGCCAGCGCCAGAATCGTTGACGTCTTGCCCGTGCCCGGAGGACCATAAAACAGCATGTGGGGGATATTAGACGACTGCAACGTTTTGTCCAATGTCGACACAATTGCCTCCTGAGAAGCTATATCTGCCAGACTTTTGGGCCGATACTTTTCCGACCACGGCACACTGCGAGGTGCCTCGTTGGCCTCCCGCGCTTTGAAAAACGACATGCTAAATCAGCTGCCAGGACGCGTTTCGTAAAACTTGTGTCACGTGCGGTCGGGTCGCCAGGGATAGTGCGAATTGCGCCTTGTTAGGAGCTCGCAGCACAATAACGTCGCACTGGTCATGCCAGAGTTAGCCAGGATCACTGGTGATGCGATATCATGAGCAATTGGCGCAGATAATCTTGGCGCAGATAGGAGATAATCTTTCTACGTGTGCCATCTCATGTGACGTTGCGCGAGTCTCTAACTCTATGTTTACGCGCACTTAGATGGCCCGCGTTGCAGTCCTCAGGCCATTGCAGTCCACAGGATGTTACAGACTGCAAGTCGTTTGTAAGGAGCGCTAGAGCTAGGCCAATCGCCAATAAAAATGAACCCAACACGGTCCTCTGTAGGTTCGCGTAAGCACGCAGGTGGGCCTTTGGCTATAAGATGATAGCCTCTAGCCTTCCCCACATTTGCACGGTGCTGAAACACAAACGTTAGTGAATATGCCTAAGAGAGTCCAATTCGAGAAGAACGGTGACAGCAGTGTGCTGCAGTACGTGGACTATACACCAGGCGCACTTTCGAAAGGCGACGTACGAGTCAAGAATGCCGCGATCGGCGTCAATTTAATAGAAGCGTACTACCGAGAGGGGGTTTACAAGACTTCATCATTCCCATCTGGATTGGGCGGTACTGGTGCAGGAATTGTCAAAGAGCTGGGACCAGGTGTCACCGACTTTGCAGTTGGTGACAGAGTTGCCTACGCTACCGGCCCCATTGGCTCCTACAGTGAGATCTACGATGTTCCAGCCGATCTGCTCGTCAGAGTTCCCGAGGGCATCAAGTTGGAGGATGCAGCGTCTTCTTTGCAGCGCGGACTGACTGTCCAGTATCTGTTTCGCCAACTATATGAACTCAAAAAGGGTCAGACTATCTTGTTCTACGCTGCGGCTGGCGGCGTTGGTCTCATAGCCTTGCAGTGGGCCAAGCTTCTAGAGGTTAACGTCATTGCAGTTGCTGGGAGCGACGAAAAGCTCGAGCTCGCCCGCCAGTACGGAGCTAGTGCCACAATCAACTCTCGCACCGAGGACATAGCTAAGCGTGTGTTAGAGATCACCGACGGCAAGAAAGTACCTGTGGTCTATGATTCGGTTGGAAAAGAGACTTGGGAGGCCTCTCTGGACAGTGCAAGTCCTCGTGGACTGATCGTGTCTTACGGGAACGCGTCTGGAACTGTCGATATTCCCAACTTAGGAGTGTTGGCTGCCAAGGGCTCTTTGTTTGTTACGCGGCCAAGTTTGTATAACTACGCTTCAGATGCGAAGTCCCTACGCGCTATGGCGGATGAATTCTTTGGCCTAGTTCTTGCCGGTAAGATTAAAATTCATACCAACCACACCTACAAGCTTTCCGAGGCCGCTAAAGCCCAAGATGATCTGACTGGTCGCAAGACCACTGGATCTCTTGTGCTAATTCCGTAGAAGTATTCCGTAGAAGTATTTCAAACCTTTATGAACGATTCGCTTAATCGCGTGTCCACTTGTGAAACTTTTTATAGTCACCGTACAGCGGGCGCAGGAATGCTCTCCCCTGTGCATCCAGTGTGCTCGAAAACGCTGTCATGTCGTCGGTGCTGAGCACACCGAAAACGTTATAGATGCCTTTCTTCACCGTCTCGCGAACAGCAATATTGAAACCCACGTTCAGTGAAAAGTATATGTAGTTTGCCAGAAGCACACCAACGTGCTTGGACAAGGTTCGACGCGTTCGTGCCACAGAAGAAGTCAAGTTGCTCTTTCCGCCACCTGCCCGAACACTTTGCTGCGGTGGTTCGCATAGGTTCTGTATTACGCGGAAAAAGGATTCCGCTTCAACTTGTGTAGGTTGGGTCTTTCCAGGCGACCCACTGTTGTTGTCAGACAGGAGAGCAAGAAGACTGCATACAGCCTTTAGAATCAGATGCATTCGCCCAATAAGCCTGTATCGCTGTGACAATAGTATTCGACTCATAACGCGTGCCATAGTGACATACGTATTCTCTTTGATGCGATAACGCCGCTCGGACGCCTGAACAATGATCTGGAGTATTGTCTCTAGCGTGAACTGCGATAGCAACCACGTGGAATGCTGCAACATCTCGTTCGCAAAAACGAAAAATTCATCTAGCTTTTCCGACGACATGTCTTTCAAGTGGGCAGAGATCCCCAGGACCATCAAGCTCGTCAGCGATTGGTACACCTGGTACTTTGGGACGAAACTGATAAGTACCTGGAGAACACCGAAGTAATACTCGCGGGAGGCCACAAAAAAAAGTTCTCTGAGTTGTTCAGGCGAAAGCTTTGAGCAGTATATTGCATAAGTGTTCGTGAACTGGCTCCCCGTATAGATAAAGTATGCAGTGACTGCTGACCAGTGCATGTTCTGGCCGCATATGATGCTGAACAAGTTCTTGCAGTAGGGGCTGTCTGGAGGCGTCGTTAACAAGGTCCTTATGACGGCGTCGAGGAATCCGGCGTCATCAGTAACCTCTTTAACCAACTTCGCTGTTGCTAACGTTGGCTCCATGAACTTTTTGTTTTCGAGGTTCGCCTGCAGAGCCTGCACAAGCCTCGACTTAAATGCATCATTATTTGCAGAAACGCCTGCTGCAAAGCACTGGTGTTGCCATTTCTCCCAGTCCAGTAAATTATAAAGTGATTCCACGTAGTTACGATCGCTCGAGAATGCAGAGCCAAGCTCAACTAAAAGACTGTGGTCTTGAAGCTTCGCCGATTCTACAATGTGAATCAAGTGGGAAGGGCTCGTATAATCTTCTACCGTGAATGGCACTAGAGTGAGAAGTTTGCATAATATCGGCAGGTTTCCTGCCTTCCAAGCAAGATTGAGAAGCTTGCGCCGGTAGTCCTTGGTTATAGCAGCATCGGGTACAGCGGCGACGGCATCAAGAGCTGAATGGTTACCTTGTTCAACCACCTGTATCAGGCGATCAAAAAGCGTATTGCGCATAAAAAGAGGAAGACTGGTCACCAGAGCACCCTGAAACAGCCCGTCGAGTTCTTCAAGCGAGGACACTAGTCTTAAGGTAACCTTTTCTCCAAACGCCGAAAGGACTGGAGAAAAGCGAGCGATGAGTATCTCTACCTGGCCATCCAATGGTTTCCACTTCTTTACGAGAGCTGACAATTGTTTCTGCAATGGCTTGTCGGGCTCCTCTTCCAGTTCCATCATACGTAGACAACAACCAATACAGTCAAATGAAGATTCATAATCATTAAAATTGCCTGGGCTAGTCAACAGCTTTGGGTAAAGATTCATAATGCACAATCTTATCTTCCAACTCGCCGTGAGAAGCTTTCCTGACAACATATTTTCGATCGTTCCTTTTGTGGTTGACGGATAGCTAAGACTGGAAGCGATGACGGCAAGACCTGCACCCGAGCACTCTTCTAAAACCTGCTCTAGCTGTCTCACTGACAAGACCTGGAGTGCTGTAAGCATGGTCTTCTCGAGTGCTTCCGATCCCCACACACCTAGGTCGTCCACCCGTATTTTTGCGTCAAGTTCCTTCAACAGACTGGGCAAGATCCTCATTTTCGCAAACACCTCCACCACAGCATTAGCCAGATCAATCGTGATTTCTGAGGAGCCGTTGACCAAGACACTCAAAAACGTCTCCAGTTCACTGTAGACACTCTCTGGCGACAGAAGAATAAGAGATCTTAAAGCATGACCATCTCTCACTGCATCTGGGTCCTTAATTTGTGTTTGAATCAGTTCTGAAAGTAGGTCCTTGCTCAAGGTATATCCTTCCAGGCACTCTAACAGCTCCCCAGTTCGTTTTGGGAACGTCTTTACCAAAAGTTTGAATCTGTGCTCCACCTCAACGCCTGACATTAAGACAGCTTTGAGGACACTCGCCACATTCTGCTCTATCACATACGTGATGAACGTGTCTGTTGCCGTGCTGAAATAGCTTGTCAGGTAAAACGCAGCGATGTCGGCAGGTTTGTGGTAGCCGAGCAGGAGGGGAAGAGCCTCTGGCTGTGTTTTGAACAGGCCCTGTCGACTTTTCACAATGGCATATATAAGCTGAGAAAATTCCTGCTCGTTACCCACAGGATCAGTTGTATCCTGCAATGAAGATAGGTAGGCCTGCACAAGCTCGCCGCCCTGCGCGTCAGACGACAGTCGTATTACGGCCGAATTACCGATATCCACACACGCGTTCATTATTTCTTGAAAAGGCCCATTTTCCTTGAGTGCTGCGAGCAGTGTTTGTGCAAATTTGGCAGGAAATATCCTGTTGCGGACATCCTGTGTCGTTTCAGCCCATAGACTTCCCAAAAGATTCCACACATGCCGGTTCACTCGAGCATCTCGCTCAGTTGCCAGCACTGAGAATATCCACTCGAGAAGCACGATGCCTACGTCTGGTAAAAATACATCAACCTGTCCTTTATAAATCCTTTCGGCTAACGCAGTGCGCTCGTCAATCGAAGTAGCCTTTTCCCGCAAGGACTTTGTCAAGGATTGCGCACTCTCCATCCCAATACCAGACCAGCTACGCTTCAATTGACGCTGCCTATCTTGTGTCCTTACTAGGATCAGAAACAATGTTGGAATTTTCAAAAATCTTCACGTGACTCTGAACTGACTTTGGCCCTAACCGCACAGAGTTTTTGAACATTGAAATAAAATGGCTTCTGAAGAAAAGAGCCAAGAAGAGCTGCGGCTCGAAAAGCTTGTTTTCGGAGACACAGAGGGATTTCAGCAAAGACTAGGGGAAGTAGACTTTGATGAGCAATACTCGAGCAACGATGAAGAGCCTGATGGGGACGCTGTTCTCGGCGACGATTTATTTTTCGTAGACACAGTTGGTGAGAAGAGCGACAATGAGGATGCCAGCATGGACAGTGCGCCCGAGTTCGGTGATGAAAGCTCGAGCGGCAGTGATGCATGGGTAGATAGTGACGACGAGCAAGTTACCGCGTCTTTGCAGGGTTCTGACAGGCTTCGGAAGCTGCGCGTGAGACAGGATGAGACCAAGGTAAGTGGCAGGGATTACATCAATCGTTTGCGAAACCACTTTGAGAAACTGCACCCTAGGCCTAAGTGGGCTATACTCTCGAACAACGCACACCTCGAGACCAACAGCGATAGCTCGGATGCTGAGGAAGTTACGATCCAGGCAAACCCGCTAAGCGACCTTCTACAGAAGAAGACTAGCTACGTGCACCCTAAGAGTGCAGGGCAGCGGTTGATGCCCACGTCCAACATTGATATCTCTCGCCTTCAAGATGTCAATAAGCAGAACCCGTCCAAGTCCGCTATCCAGACGTTGGAGTTCCACCCTACACATCCCCTGGCGCTTACTGCTGGCTACGACCGGACTCTCCGCATATATCATGTTGATGGTAAAGTGAACCCGTTAGCCACCTCACTCCACGTCACAGACTCGCCGTTTCAGACTGCTCTCTTCCACCCTGCAGGACAGAAGGTTTTTGCGGGCGGCCGCCGCCGTTACCTGTATATCTGGGACCTCCAGTCAGGTGCTGTTGATAAGCTAACACGAATGTACGGGCACGGGCAGACCCAGCAGAGCATGGAGAAGTTTGTGCTCTCTCCTGACGGTAAATATATTGGTCTTATCGGCAGTGGTGGATGGATGAACGTTCTCAGCGCTCAGAATGGTCAGTGGATCACAGGAGCCAAAGTAGATGGCGTGATCGCAGACATTGTATGGAACAACGATGACACCGTCACTATTGCCAACAAGGGTGGTGACGTGTACGAGTGGAATGCGCAAGCCAGGAAATTCAGCAGCAGATGGAGAGATGAGGCCGGTGTTGGCATCACGACACTCGCACAAACTGATAGATGGTGCGCCGTTGGTGCGTCCAACGGAATGGTGAACGTTTACGATCGGACGAACCCCAAACTCGGTCTCAAAATTTCCGAGGCCGAGCCAGATGTGCGTGTTCCCAACTTTGTGATCGACAACCTGGTCACCACAATTTCGACCTTGAGGTTCAGTCCCAATGGCCAGATGCTTTCCATTGGCTCGCGAGCCAAGCGCGACGCGTTTCGGATAGCACATGTACCGTCATTCTCCGTGTTCCAGAATTGGCCAACCTCGGTCACACCACTAGGTCGCGTAACATGCGCTGCTTTTGCGCCCGGCAGTCAAATGTTAAGCACAGGAAATGAGGCAGGGTATGCACGTCTCTTTTCTATAAACCACTTCTCCAACTGATGAACTTTATTGACAAACTTGGCAACTTATCAAACTTAAAACTGTGTGACCACGATGTCAGAGCAAGCGCAAGCGAACGTCCAGTTTCGCTAGGATCGGGCCTGTTACACCATGGTTTCGGGCCATACCGGTCGTTTCAGATTTGGATTCACGCTGGAACGTGTCTTCCTGCTGGTACCGTCGAGAACGTTGTCTTGGCTAATCAAACGATGTCATCGTCACTATACCTCTGTAAATAGCGCGCAGGACATTAAAGTAGTAGCGTTACAAAATGGGGACAAGTCTTATGTCTCTATTTCACATGACTACCCCGCAAAAATGTTTACACGACTGTATCCCAAAAGCCCGGTCGTATCAATTGTTCAACCCGGGTAGCACGCTTAGTTTACCAACCTCTCCTAAGGTTCCTTTCGACCACACCGCCGTGCTGGGCGTAACTCCACCCCAGACACCCACTTCTACCAGCGCGCAGTTAGAGCCATTGTTGAATGAGTACCACAGAAGCTACGGCACAATGAGCTCAGAATGAGCCTCCCAATCCCGGGGAATTTAAATTTCTACCTAGTGTAACGGCAGACTGGCGTCGGTGACCAGTCAGCCATACAAGAAGCGAACTACAGTTATAGTAAATCGCCAGTCCCTTAGTAACGAAATTTTTCATGAGCGACACTCTCAAAGAGAGGCTGAACAGTCACTCAAACTCGCTCAAAAGCCTCTTGTCATTAATACCGGCGAAATATTATTACGACGAGGAGTCAAAGGAGCAATGGAACCGAAAAAAAGGTACCAAGCAAGATGCTCAACAAGCGAAAAGAGCGAAACTTGACCCCGCGCGGGGATCAAGTGCTCTAGATGAAACAAATCGGCGCGAACAACAGTACGGAGCAGGCGAGTCAGACAGCGATGTTTCTGAGGCATCTGTCATTTTTGATGACGCCGGAAACGAGATTGTCCTGGACGGGGAAGCGCAGTCTAAAGATACGGAAAGTCCTGTCACGGTGCCGAAACAAAAGACCACAAAGCCAGAGCCGGCAGCTCCAAAGACCCCAAAAGGTGATGGTAAAAGTCAAAGTACTAATGGGACCGCACTCAAAGGTAGTCTCGAGAAAACCGTGCCATCCGAGGAAAAAGAATCTCCAGCAACGGCGACGCCAGCGGTGCCGGCAAACGATGCTGCGAATAGTACTGGCGCGAACGATTCCGCCACTCAGGCCTCACAAACTAAAAAGAAACGTGCGTTACCGCTTCGCGACTCCGAGGGAATCAAGGCTCTGAGGCAAAAACTTGCCGATAAAATAAATGAAATGAAAGCACAGCGCAAAGCACCAGGGTCCAGTGCACAAGGTGCACCAAAGAGTCGCGAGCAGCTGCTTGCCGCTAGGAAGCAGCGTCAACAAGAACGCGTGCTGAAACGGAAGCGTGACGAGGGCGGCGCGAAAGACAATGAGCTCGAATCCAGTGACTACCAGGATGATTTGACGGACGCGGCACCTGTACGGGGCGTATCTTCTGTCACTGACGATGTGAGTTTTGGCCAAATTCAATTCAACGATGGCCAGAAACTCGATTCCAATATGCATTTACAGGAGCTCAGAAAACTCAAGAGGAGAAATGCCATCGACCAGCTCAAAGTGCTAGAAACCCGAAAGCATAAGCTCGAGCAGCTTGATGAGGAAAAGAGGAAAGAAGTTGGCGAAAGGGCAGAGTGGAGCAGGGCTGTGCTCATGTCAGAAGGGGCCAAACTCAAGGACAACGAAAAACTTCTCAAGAAGACTGTCAAGCAGCAGTCAAAGCGCAAGAAGAAGTCTGAAAGAGAGTGGAAAGAACGAATTGACAATGTGGCAAAGGGAATCGCTTCGCGCGAGGCCAAACGAGACGCCAACCTTGCGGCTCGCCGCGCCGGCAAATTGGACAAAGGCAAAAAGAAGAAGCGTGCAGGTTTTGAGGGAAAGAGGGGCAAGCGCTAGCAAATTGACTGCAATGCTGTGTCGAGCTCTATGGTGATAGCTTAGTTTTTTTTATCGAAATGCATACATAATTATATCCATCATGTGCCTCTATGTGCCTCTCCCACGTATACCCGATTTGAACTAGTCCACTACTGGCTACTATCACGTATACCCGGTTTGACTTATTCCGCCACTAGATACTATCACGCAGTCGAGAAATTACTTTTTTCTAATTTATTTGGTTCCTTACGCTTACACTGCCGACGTTCGTCGACATTGTCGCGCGACTGCTTACTCTAGCCAAGCACCAACCTACGTTGATCAATGGCCGAAGCGCTTGATGTAACTCCAGAGGGCCCTCCGCCTGGTGCTACCGAGAGTCCAGAGCCTTCAGTGCCGAAGCGACGTCGGTTGGCCCAGGACGTAGCTGGCAAACTGCTGGATAAGTTGCACGAATTCCCACAGGACGTCGCTGCCTGGAAACAGCTCATAGCCCAATACAAATCAAAGGACAGGGTAGACGAGCTAGTCGAGACATATGAGAAGATTCTGAGCTTGTATCCTTTGAGCGGGGAGATCTGGACGGAGTATGTTCAATTTACACTCGGACACGCTGATTTCGCTAAAGCGGAACAGCTGTTTGCGCGATCCCTCACAAAAGTTCCCTACGTCCCGTTGTGGTCAGCCTATATTGACTATGTGAGACGTGTGAATCCGACAAACACGGTAAATGCTAACGAGGCCAAGGCGTACGTGACCATCGCCCAAGCCTATGAGTTTGCGCTGTCGAAGATCCAGTATGACCCAGAGAGCGGTCGACTATGGAAACAGTATGTAGAGTTTCTGGAAAACAAGCCGTCCGCGACAGCGTGGGATCAGCAGCAAAAGATGGATGAGGTGAGAAAAACGTACCGCAGGGCTGTCAGCTTGCCTCTGGCAAATATTGAGACACTCTGGCGCGCATACAACACATTCGAGAATGATGTGAGCCGGAGCACGGCTCGGAAATTCATTGACGAGCGCTCAGGAGCGTACATGCTTGCACGTAGTTGCGTGCAAACGTACAACACCATAACATCAGGGCTCGATCGAAGCACTTTTCGCTCTGCGCGCAAGTATGATAGCGAGGAATCTGTTCAGCTGAGTATTTGGCACCGGTTGGTTACTTGGGAACTGACGGATCCTTTGAAAAACGAGGACCCAGATGCCATCAAGAACCGGGTACTGTTCACCTATCGTCAGGCCGCCGCATCGCTCCCGCTGTTCCCCGAGGTTTGGTTTGATGCTGCCGAGTACTGTGTCTCACAAGGGTTGCAGGCTGAAGCAATTGAGTTCCTGCAACAGGGCCTCGACGTGAATCCTGGGTCGTTCCTGCTAACAACACGCCTGGGCGACTTATTTGAGACCACTGAGCGTCGTGATGATACTTCGCGAGTTTACAAAAAATTAATATCATATCTCCAGTCTCAGCGCACGGAAGAGGACCCAGGCACAGAGATCACTCTGGTCTATGCAGAACTTATGAAGGCTACTAAACGGGGATTTGGTGTCAAGGCGGCACGGGCTGTCTCTTCAGAGTGTCGCAAGCTCCCCTATTGCACGTTCCAGATTTATACAGCCTCTGCCTTTATGGAGCTGCACAACAAGGATGCCACAGTTGCCGGCAAAATTTACGAAATTGGCTACAAAAAGTTCCGTGGCGAGCCAGACTTCATAAAATCCTACTTGGAATTTTTATTTCAGGTCGGTGACGAGACGAACGCACGGGTAGTTTTTGAGAAGGCACTTGCTGAGCTGGGCCCTTCAACTTTAAAGGATATTTACGACCAGTTCCTGAAATACGAAGCCAGTTACGGTGATCTGACCGCGCTCTCGAAGATGGAGCTGAGATATCTGTCCCTGTACCCCCAAACTGATCCCGTGGAGCTGTATAGTCGGAGATTCCGGTCCTTCGGAGCAGATCCCATAGGCCAAGAGCTTCGTCTAAAACAAACCCCAACTGCAGTGCTTTCAGAACCCCCCGTCTCGGTTAAAGCGATCTTGCAATCGCTGCCACCGGCGGAGGTATACGATGGACCTGAAATCAAACTTGGCACACTGGCAGATTTGATTTTACAGTATGCGTAGGGCACATGTATAATATAGAAACCCCGATAATTACACGTACGCGCTTTCAGCGATATATGTTATGTGTCGATTCTAGGAACTAATCCTAGTTGCAGTTAAGCACGTGCTCAGCGTTGAATGGGGCGGGGAGCTTGTGCTTTTTGGCATACACCAGCAACTTTTGAAGGTCAATAAATAGTCGCCCGTTGGGTTTTTTTGATAGACCATCCATGTGCTCCAGGGTTGCAATTATATCAGGTACGTCGATCCCGGTCTGACTGGAGATGCCGGTGATTGTGAGATGGTCAGGCCCCTGGTGGTCGGCTATAGCGCGACAGATCTCCCCTCCCCAATAAGCCAGATACGTTTTCCGGCCAAAATCGCTAAGCGGCTGCTCTGGGGACCCGGCTGCTCCACTTTTACGGGTGAGATAATAAGAAAAGCCAATGAGAAGCTGGCCCAAACCGCGGTGCTGGAAAGGAGGGAATATCACAATGCAGGCAAGATTGTAGTTGAACCAAGAGGCCTTTTCTTTGGAGAAGAACCCGGCAACAAGCTCCGATTTTTTGTCGTGCAATATGTAAAAACGGAAGTCGTCCACAGCAAAACATATAGATTTCGTATCCAGGAAAAACCGACCAAAGAGGCTCAGACACTGACAGTACAGCTTCTCGCTGTCCTCTAAACACTCGACTTCCCGAATGGTATAGTCATTATCTTCGTAAACGCGCTGCCCGGGCGGGCTGTCGCGGAACCTACAATACGGTCGGTGGGCACGGATGTCTTTCTCCACCGAGCTGTACAGAAAGCACGACGAACATACAAATATGGTTATAAGTTTCTCTTTGTTCTCTGTGACAGCTTGCCATACAGACGGAGGCTCTTTGCTGCGATACGATTTCAGTGACTTGGCCTCGAAATCAATGTACCCCGGACTCGGATACCAAGGTCTTATCTTATGTGGGCCATACTTAACCCACTCTATCATAAGAATCACTGCTAAATGCAGTTGTGGTCATCAATCTCGCACAGTTCCGCCGTAAAGGTAGCAGCACTTTTGGACCCGAGATTTAGTAAGTAAAATATTTTTGGAGCCCAGGCAGGCCGGGTTGGATGGCGAAATACAGGGAGCGTTTCAACGATAAGGCACGCGCAGGGAATGTGCAGAAACGCAATGCGCTCAAAGCAAAACGTCAAAAACAATATGCCAGGAATCAAGACGATCAAGACGCCCAAGCCGTCACTAATGCCCAGCCTCAAGAATCTCAGGATACAAATAACGATGTTTTAATCCCTATTACTGCCGCAGAAAAGGCGCAGAGGAAACGAGAGCTGTCTGAGAACCTTGGGTCACAAGATAAAACCAGCTCTGTCAAGAGAAAGAGACTGGACAAATATATTGACCGTCAGGTACGGAGAGAAGAAAAAGATGAAATTTTTGCGAAACTCGCCCAATCCCGTGTAGATACTGCCAGCTATCAAAGCTTAAAGCAGCTGGGAACCAAAAGTGTGCTTCAAAAGACTTTTCAAAGTGAAGACTCTGGTGAGTCTGATGAGGACTCTGAGGGCACCTCAGACTCGGAGGCCGGATTACCAGCGATAACTTCCGAGATGACTTCCTCAACGTTCATAGATAACCGGCCGAAATCTGGAGGCTTTGGGTTTCAGAATCTACCCGTTGCTAAAAAGACACCTGTCACCAAACGGAAGACGACTTGGCGCGAACGATTGGGGATTGTCAATGAGTCTCCGGACGAGAAAAACGAAGAAAGCGACGACTTTGATGATAGCAGTGATGTTGGTGATGACAGTGGCGATAGTGATGATGGCGGTGACGGCCAGAGCGAGAACGAGGACGAGGACGAGTCTGAGCTCAGCGAGACCAGCAGCGATAGCGAAGCTGGAGACGCAAATGGACATATTTCTGATCAGCACGACACTACAGAGGAGGAAGTGTGGAATGGTTTCTCCGACGGTGCAACCCAGGAGCAGGCAGAGGTCGTTGCAGAGCACGACACCGATGACGAAGTACCTGAAAAGATTCAGGAATCCAGGAGCTCTGCAGGCAGGGAATTCCTGGAATGGATTAAATCGACCGCAGAACAACGCGTGTCCCTAAAAACCCCTGCTGCGCCCAAGAATTACAAGCACACACCACGTATAGAGGAGCATGAGCCGCTCCCGAATGATACCTCGCAGGGCCCTGTGACACGGCAAGGCACTTACTCTGTGACCGTTAAACGGGATCCCGAGGTCGAGGCCTCACGAATGGAGCTCCCTGCCACTGCATCCGAGCAACAAATTATGGAAGCCGTGCATAACTTTGACTATCTGGTCATCACTGGTGAAACTGGTTCAGGTAAAACTACTCAGATTCCTCAATTCCTATACGAAAGTGGCTACGGTTCGCCCGATTCTGTGACGCCAGGCATGATTGGCGTTACTCAACCAAGGCGAGTAGCTGCGGTGTCTATGGCGCAGCGAGTTGGCAACGAACTGGGAGACCACGGAAAAAGTGTCGGATACCAAATTCGATTTGATGCCAAAACAGATGCAAATACCCGCATCAAGTTCATGACGGATGGTGTGCTTCTCAAGGAGATGTCTACTGACCTAATGTTGAGCAAATACTCTGCAATCGTGATAGATGAAGCTCACGAGCGCAGTGTCAATACTGACATACTGATTGGCATTCTTAGTAGAGTTGTGAAGCTTCGTCGAGAGTCTGGTACCCCCCTAAAGCTCATTATTATGTCTGCAACTCTAAGGGTTAGTGATTTTACGATGAACAAGACACTTTTCGACGTGGCCCCGCCGGTTGTGTCTGTTGAGGCACGCCAGTACCCCGTTTCAATACATTTTAGTCGGAAGACGCTCCCCGATTATGTTGATGAAGCTGTATCCAAGACGCTAAAAATTCATGAGAGACTTCCAAAAGGTGGAATTCTCATCTTCTTGACGGGCCAGAACGAGATAACCCGGGCCATTCGTGACCTTCGTCAATATGAGCAGAACAAGTCACGGTCAACGCATAGAGATACAAGAGAAGAGGATCAGGTGCGTGTACGCATGACCCCAGGTGAAGCCACGATAGAAGAAGAAAATGTTGAGCTGGATTTTGACGACAATGTGGAAGCCCCAGTGGACGTTGAAGAGGACGACGAAGACGAAGCTGGCGAAAGGACGGTGGAAGAAGGCTTCGAGGAGCAATATGACGGAGAAGAAACTAAATTGCATATTCTGCCCCTCTACTCTCTCCTTCCAACCAAAGAGCAGCTGAAAGTGTTTGAAAAGCCTCCACCTGGCTCGAGACTGTGTGTGGTAGCGACAAACGTTGCCGAAACATCACTCACCATCCCAGGAATCCGCTACGTTGTCGACTGTGGGAGGTCCAAGCAACGTGTGTATGATTACAACACTGGCGTCCAAAGGTTCCGGGTGGGGTGGATTTCTAAAGCCAGTGCAGGCCAGCGCGCAGGTCGAGCTGGTCGTACAGGCCCAGGTCACTGCTACCGTTTGTATTCCTCGGCAGTGTATGAGCGTGACTTTGCCCAGTTTTCCCAACCGGAGATTCTCCGGATGCCCGTTGAGGGCCTTGTTCTGCAGATGAAGAGCATGGGAATTCACCATATTATCAACTTTCCGTTTCCAACCCCACCTGGACGCGAGAATCTATCTCATGCATTAAAACAGCTGACTTGGCTCGGCGCGTTGGAAGGTGAGGAAGCACAAGTAACTGCGTTAGGAAAGCAGATGAGTTTCTTCCCCCTAAACCCCCGCCACGCCAAGATGCTACTGATTGGCAATCAGCTAGATTGCTTACCCTATGTGATAGCAATCGTATCTGCACTGTCGGTTGGTGACCCATTTGTACAGCCTTGGGAGATTGGTCTTGGTGCAAAACAGACCCCCGAAGAGGAAGAGAAAGCCCCTGTATCTGTTGAGGAGCGGGAGAGACTTCGTCTCTTGCACCAAGAATACGCACAGGCGCAAGCGCGGTTTTCAGCGCTCGACAAACGTAGCGATGCCTTGAGACTTCTTTCGGCCGTCGCAGCGTATTCATATGCTAAGGATCTCGACACTTTCTGCCGCAAAAACTTTTTACGGGCCAAAACTATGTTGGAGATTTCCAAACTGAGAAAACAGATCAGCTACTTGGTTGCATCCGCAACTCGTCCTGATGCTATAGAAAGTGTTACGAACGCACTATCACGGACGTTGGGTGTTCCCTCGGCACAGCAAATTGCTGCCCTCAAGCAGATCATAGCTGCAGGTTATATCGACCAGGTTGCCATCCGGGCCTCCATCATCAACGATATTCCCCTAATCAAAAAGACGCCCATCGTCCAAACACCATATCAGACCCTTCTCCCGACATCTTCGCAGTACGTGTATATACACCCAGACTCAATTTTGGCCAGCCTAGGAAGTCAACCACCTGACTTTTTAGTTTACAGTGCGCTGACCCTTGGCGATGCCGAGAATGCCAAGGTGCGTATGAGGACATTGGTTGATATCAGCGCTACAGCGCTGGCTAATATCGCTGCTTCCTCAACTTTGATAACATATTCAAAACCACTTGGCGGGGCGTATGCGCCTATACACATAACCCCAGTTAAGCGAGAGGCGTGGGTCGTGCCGCGTATGGGTGCCGCCGTGGGGTCTGGCGGAGTCGGATGGGACCTACCTCCCCGCAAAGTGATGCAAATAAAAGTCAAAGGGGACTGGAAAGTGCAATAGAGAAAATTCCAAGATAAATTATCTATTATATACACTATGCAGTGGCTGTAGTTCTGTTGTCGTGGAGGGCCAGCGTAGACGTGGACTGGGCCTCGCAGCCAGGGCAGTTGTGAAGTGTTTCGTGGCAAAACACGTCACAATCGATGCAAAATACGTTCAAACAAAGCGGGCACTGAAACTTTGAGGCCTGTCCGAATGTAAGCAGACAGGCAAAACACTGGCTTGCGGGGTCATTCTCTACAGCGTTCCAGTTTTTGAGCGGGAATAGGTGGTGGTATGAGCGGGCCAGGTGAGTGCTGAGGACCAGTGTCAGATTGCACACCGGGCATACCATAGGCAGCGTGCACACTTTTGAGTCGCAACGCGGACATATGTACGCCAGTTTAGTGAGCCTTGCATGGCACGCGCACAGCGACGGGACGGTTTCCGCGAGCCGGCGCGGAAATCCCATTTCTACAAGCGCAGAGGTGTTTTTAGCGGCAAATTTGCTCACTGCCAGTGGAGTTGTGATGGCTGCAAACAGACTGCGGAAATGACCCTCGTTCAGTACGACGGTGTACGCTTTAGTGTCGCCAAAGTTTGTGTCCTGAGCAATGCGTGAGCAGATTGCAACCTGTGCAGCAAGCCCAATGATGTGTACGCGCACATGCTGCTCAATTAGCGTCGATATGGTCTTGTTAATGTCGCCGGGGTCATTAGACAGGAGTGCCCCGAACACAAGTAACACTTCCTTCGTGTTGTGAGGTGGCACATGGAACAGCACCGCTTGAGCCATTTCCAAAGCGTTCTGCAATGACGGCAGTCCCGCTGCCTCAATTTTGCGAAGCGACTGCAGCGCCTCGAGGTGTGCGTGCGGATTGCCATCCAGCGGGCTGGCGAGCTTCGCAACACCCTCACGCATAATGACGATGGCGAGTTGGCTGATCGGGTTCTGGTTGAAATACTCGGACACAAAATCCATGGCATATGTTAGCATGAGTTGCTGGCGCGTGGGACGCATATCGGTCTCGGTCATGGCGAAACTCATGTCGAGGATCAGCACGAGGTTGCGGATGATCCCGCGCCGCACCGGCCGCGTATCGTGCATGGCTCGGCGCTTCTTGGTGCTCTCAACCATGCCTGCCACCACGCCGGCCAGGCTTCCGCTGGGCTCTTCCTGGACCACATCCCAGCTACGGTGATATTCGTCTTCCCACGAATATGACGCTTGGTCCTGGGCATTCCGCCGAGTATGCCGTTTGCGAGGCTGCACTACGGTCACTGCGTCGTCAACATAGTCGTCGTCACTATCATCCATGGTTTCCTAGCAGCTAGAAGCCGGTGGCGGACACTGAATCCAAACACAAACTAGCGGCTGCTTACGTTATATCTCGTTTTAACTGCCGCAGTTGGCAATCCAGGCCATGACCGCGCTGGAGGACTTCTACAGCGACTACATCAAGTCCCTGGACGCGCACGAGCAGGGCCGGCTGTTGCTCGACACCCCCATGCCGGGTGACGTGGCGCCGGAGCTCACGGCGGACCGCGACGAGCCCATCAGTCCTGGCGAGTCAGTAAGGGCCAAGTGGGAGGCCGGCCGGTACAACGAAAACGTGCACACGCTGTATAGCGATCTCAAGCTCATTGGCGGTACACTTCTTGCCCAGCACCGGCTCGGCAGTGATGCGTACGCTGTGCAGTACGCGTTCTTTAGATTTGCGGTGGACCTCCTGTTACGCGAGGCACACCGCTTGGCGTTAGCCACGCCAGCTGGTCCAGAGCATACGGGGGACCATTATTTGCACAGCTTCAGTGCGGCGTTCCACAAAGTGTTTGCCGACGTCGATGAGTGGTACGGCGAGAGCCTGTACACTATTACCCAGAACGGCCCCGTGTTCACTTCAATGACCGGAAAAGCGTCCATCGATCCGCGCGAGACTGACGAACACGGTGCCATACACCCGTCAAAGCTCCTACCGTATATCACCAATGGTCCTGACTCGGTACTCGGGTTTGTGTCGCCACTGCAGTCTCGCCTCCCCCACCCAGCGGTCGCACCCACAGAACTGCTAGGGACGTTCAAGTCACCCACCGAGACACCGCTCGTACACACGCGGTGGATCGAAAATGATGTGTTCAACACTTTTGCCCCGACGCACGACGACGGTGGGGTGCTCGTTCCGGACGCATACAGCACCGCAGTGTACACAGAGCGGTTGCTAGATGCGCCAGCTCTGCAGGCGGTGACTGGGGCCGGAGATACCGACACCGATGCCAAAGAAGACGCAGATATGGGCTATTCAAGCGAAGAAAGCGATGAGGAGGATCGCTCCGATAGTGCGCCTCTCGACGCCAGCGACACAAGTGAGGCTGCAGATACGAGTGCTCTTCCGCGAATCAAGCTCCGCAATGGCAGCTCCAATGGCACCGAATCGCTCAAGCCGGCACCCTCGGTCGACGTGGCTGCTGTCCTGGAATGGACTCCCGCTCGTTTTGTTGACGATGACGAGCTGGAGGCGGCAGCAAATGGCACCGAACTTGAGCTGGTCTCACGGTTGTTGCTAGAGCTGCAGTATTTCCAGCGAGAGCGGCTGGCTGCTCCCGGCATTGACCTTGTTGTGAGCGATGACGAGCGTCATATTGCGTTCAAGATCCAAAACGTGCTGGCGCGGCTTGTCGGCGACGCCGATGCCGAGGGTCTCAGTGTACCTCTGGCCACAAAACTGCCGGTGCTCATGCGCAATTATGCCGGCACTCTACCGTACTCTGAGCAAAAGGCGCCCCAGCCGCAGCGACTCGAGTCTGTAGGCCAGCCAGCCGGTGTATCCAGAGCCGGCAGCAAGCCGCTCCCGCGTCGTAGATAGACCTGCTATTATGAGTGGTTCTAAACTATGAGCGGTTCGAACATTAATGTCTATGAACATAAGGCGTCATTTACAAGCTGCCGACCGTGTACCAGATTCTCGTTTCAGCTGGACACGACGTTCTATAACTAATTACACATGTGCGCTCTGCGTCAAGGTCGAGTTAAATAAGGAGCTAGACTCCACGGTCCCAGTTTGAGGTCCGCTCTATACCACGTTTTTTAGTGTGTGTCCCTTAGAGGGGTGCAGGTCGAGCATCAAGCTGCTGATCTACGAGCACCGCAATCTTATCCTATTTTACTGCCGTGGTTCCTCTAGCCCGCTGTGAAAACCAAAAACAGGTTCAGCACAGATACCAGCCCAAATATGAGACACACTGTCACGTACATCATGCGCGAGTTGCTCATGTCGCGATAATGCTGGCCGTCCTCGGTAAGCTGGACGTACTCAAAGTCCCCCGCCTCGTTGGAGTCAACTGGTACCCTCATAATTTCACCTGACGACGTGAAGTAGATCAGTGGCGCGGTAACGAACGGCAGCAGGAACGACAGCACGACCTGGCTGGCATTGAGCACATTTGCGAGTCCTTTCCGCCCAACAAACACAGATACCAGTAGACATGGCGCGACCGCAATGCTCCGTGTGATCACTCGACGCAACCACGGGCGTGCCGCCCAGGAGAGGAACCCTTCTGACACCATCTGGCCAGCCAGGGTGCAAACAATGCCAGCAGACTGACCACTGAACAGAAGCGCTAAGGCAAATACGGTGCCGGCAAGCTGGCCCAAGTGATTCTTGAGCATGTCGTAGATGGTGAACAGGTCTGCGTCGTACGCAGCCTTTGTTTTATAGAGTGTGGAGCCGGCGACAATAAGAATCGCAGAGTTAACAAATATTGCCACGGTGCACAAGGAAACGACAAGTTCCGCGATGGTATACTTCATGCAGTATTGGATTGAAGCCAGCGACGGTTGGTAGGCTTTGCCCTCGCCAAGATCATCCTCGTTGATGCGGCCGTGTTGGAGATCATACTCCTTGAGTCGTGGCTGCACGAGCCCGGATCCGAGATACAAGCTATGCGGCATCACTGTAGCCCCTAGAATACCACAGCTGAGGTAGAGGCCCTGGGGCTCGATAAGCTCGTGCGACGGCAGAAACCCGCGAAGTACATCCCACGGGTGGGCCGGCCGAATAGAAGCGAGCTCAATGCCAAAACAGATTACAACCCCCGCCACAAGGATTGAAACAAAGTACTCAAAGTACCGCACCATTTTCATAGGGCCATTGCTGTCGTAGGCCGCTAGGACGATAAGAACGTCAACTACGGTAAGCAGCACACCCAGTGTTAATGAGAACCCAAATAAGATGTTCAGTGAAATAGCAGTGCCAACGACCTCAGCAAGATCCGTGGCAATGATGGCAATCTCTGTGAGTACGTATAAAGTGAGATTGAGCCATCGCGGGAGGTGCTTGCGGCAGTTCTCGGCCAAATTCAACCCGGTTGCCGCACCAAGCTTAGCACACAGCACCTGCAGCACGACGGCAAACAGATTGGAAACAAGCACCGTGAAAAGCAGCTTGTACTCGAACAGTGCGCCCGCGCTGACTGCCGTCGAATAATTACCGGGGTCCATGTAGGCCACGGACACCATGATGCCCGGACCGATGAATTTGGCGTACTTGCCGAGAACCTTACCGGTGTTCCGCGAAATGTGCATCACATGGTGGAGGCTGGGCACGCTGCTGCCGAAGTCAACGGGTCCTGCCCCCCGGTACCCCTCGTCTGTCATAGCCAGCGCTGCTGATATAATGCAAAGTTAACCGTTTTGGTTCTGGTTTTAGTTTTCACAGAAAGTTAAAGAAATAGCCTTGCAAATGCATACTAGAACCTTCAACCTTGGCTCAACTCGAGTCTAGGATCTGTATTTCTGAACCAGTGTATTTCTGAACCAGTGTATTTCTTAGCCAGCGTATTTCGTAACCAGCGCATTTCTTACCAGCGTATTTCTGAACGTGTATTTCTAGATAGACACTTCATTATATGTATAAGGTGGGGATCAAGGGACGTTGCATGGTAACCCTGGCGGCCATTGACGTAAACAACTCCTTTTGCCTTGGCGCGGCCACGCGATACCTCGATTAGAGCTATTTCGCTTCCGTCTACAATCCCAGCAGCTGTTTAACCATAACCGCGCACCCTAGCCCTGTAAACAAGAAGTGCCATTTCAGTTTCGCTGTGCGGGCTGGATGAAGGATCCTGTGCAGGGGCGCGAGCTGCGCGTAGGCCAATCGGGCTTCAAGCTCAATAGCAGCGCCAAGCCTCCCACAAAGGTGCGCGTCAGAACCCCTGCCGATGCAACCAAACCTCTCATTCCCACGCGGTGGGTCTCGGTGCCGAACCAGCGGCTAGCCGTCGTTGCTCTGTTTATGGCTCTTCAGGCACACAAAATTCTGGTGGCATTGGAAGATGGTCCTTCTCCCACGAGCTTCGTGTTCTACTCGCTTCTAGATGCTGCGGGCCTGTGGCTGCTGCCTGTTCTGTCCATCCCCTGGCTCAGGTTCAAGCCGTGGGCAACTATGCTGTTTGTGACATGCGCTGTGCTGGTCAACGTGGTGCTATTTGTAAATCACACGCTGCTTGCCATGACCCTGGCGGCGATTGGGCGCCTCGCACTCGGGAAAGAGATCAGCATCTCTGGGAAAAGCGTGCCCACCTGGTCAGAGCATGCCTACGGTAGCAAACACTTGCAGGGCAAGTATGTCGTTACGTTTCTCCCCGAGAGCTCAGCTACTATGGTCGCCGACGAGGCGCTATGTCTCGCGGGAGCTGAGCCGGTGTATGTGCACGTCATGCTCAATTCTACCGAGCCCTCCTTGCTATCGCTTGTTGGCAAACCTTTCACAGATACTGGGGACTTGTTTGCCGTGGACTTCACCAAGGCCCAGCTGGCGTCATTTCCGACCAAACATTCGGACGGGTCGCTCGACATGTGGGTGCCTGTCTCTCAGCCCGGAATCTACAAATTGTCATCTCTGAAAGACTCCTCGACTGGGCTGCCAGTCAAAACCCGCGGGCCTGCGCTCGTCATTCCACCATGCCCGGCTGCTCGCTTTAGTGTATCGGCTCATCCCATCTGCGCTGGCGAGCCATTCGACACCGAAATCGAAGTCGTAGGAGTAGGCCAACTTAAGGTTCAGTTTGAAGGAGGTACTACTGTCACTACACTAGCTGCAGAGAACTCGGAGCTCAGCACTTTCCGAGTACCTGTGAGCTTCAAGCGAGGTGCTGGCACTTCCACATTAGCTATTGAGAGCGTGGTTGACGGAATAGGCAATACCATTGCAGTACACGAAGAGCAGATTATCCGAGTGCTGGGGCCTGGTGATGCACGCTTCGAGCGAGAAGACAAATTGGCTCTCACGAGTGATCACGTTTCTGCTTTAGTGGATGTGCGTGGCGAAGACCCACCTTTTGTTCTCTCCTACACGTGTAATGGTGACGACAGAGAAGTCACACTTGAGGCGCCTGGTAAGTACAGGCTTAAGTTCGAGGAAGAAGGCAAGTATAGGCTAGCGGGGCTCAAGGGGTCTACGTGCAAAGGTAAAGCTACGGGCCAGATTGAAGTCTTTGTCCCTCCTCCAGTCGAGCTATCTGTGGATTTTGAGCAAATAAGTGACAAGTGTACAGGTCCCCGAGGTATCGATGCAGATGTCTTGTTTAAAGGTACCCCGCCTTTCGAAGTCTGGTACAAAACCTCGCAGAACGGAAAGGTGATCTCAGAAAACACATTCAAGAGCAAAACTTTCCACGGTCAAGTCCACTTTAAACCCAGCTCCCTGGGCACTTTTGACTATGAATTCACGGCTGTTGCAGACAAGTACCGGCGTGTAGACTTGCAAGGTCAACCCGGCTTTCACGAGCAGCAGACAATCAACGAGATAGCTGGCGCATCATTTGGGCACGACTTCAAGACTAAGTACTGCGCTTATTCCACCATAGTCGTGCCGGCGAAGGTGCAAGGAAAGGGACCACTCACCCTAACTTACACTGTTGACGGACGCGAGTTTACCGAGGAGGGAATCGACGGTGACGTTTCCATCCTTTTGGGAAAGCTCGCCGGAGGATCGCACCAGATTAAACTAACTGGTATCAAGGACAGCCGTGGCTGTTCGACCCCACTCGACATTTTGGGGCCCCAGATTGTCGTTCGGAGCGCACTGCCTACAATTGGCCTGAGTGGAGAGCGGTCGATCAAAGTCAGCGATCTTTCCGCACCTCCACTCAGACTTCCACTCGAGGTACAGGATGGAGAACCGCCTTTTTTGGTCAAGTATCGGATTAACGGTGGGAGAATCCTAGAACAGTCCTTAAATGAGCCCTACCTCCCCGTCTCCAAGCCTGGTACGTATGAACTCGTGGACTTCCAAGACGAGTGTCCAGGCGCTGTAGTGGGGGAAACCGTATCGGTGTCCCTTTATGAAAGACCAAAGTTGCAGCTGGTTACTCACGACGAACTGTTGTGTGTGGGGAGGCAGAGCGAGATAACCATGGCACTTTCAGGAAACCCGCCATTCAAACTTGGTTATGAGGGTATTGATCCGCGTGGCCACACTCATTATGAAGAAATAAGTACCGCCCAGACGGAAGTTAAGATAAAGGTGCCAGCTCATCAGCTTTCCGGTAACTACACCAACTATTTCTGGCTCTCAGATCATGCTTACCCAGACTTTGACAAGTCTCGTGCACCCTTACGAGTCACCCAGCTCGTACACGCGGAGCCGGCGGCATCATTTGCGGATCCGAAGGCCAGTTACAAAATATGCGCTCTCGCATCGCACAAGGGGATTCCGCTGGTCCTGAAAGGAAAAGCACCATACTCAATCACCCTTGAAGTGGAAAACAGCGGCACCGGGGAAACCTTCACCGTGAAAGAGACTGTAACTGCAACTAAAAAACAGTTGTTGTCTACTGTGTTCGACAAAATCTCTGTGGGCAGGTACAAGGTGCGCTTGGTAGGTGTCATTGATGGAACAGGGTGCAGGCGACGCATTGCCAAGTCAGAATCCAACCAAGTGACAATTGTGCGCTACCCACTACCATCTATAAGCGACCTCAAGGATATGCGGGCCCATTACTGCGTAGGTGAGCACGTTGAACTCGATCTATCTGGTCAGGGTCCATTCACTTTAGAATATTCATTCAACGGCCGCAAAACCTCTGCTACAACTGGCCCGCACTTTTCGCGTCTCGCGTCTACGCCTGGTGTCCTCAAATTGACCCAATTGAAGGACAGTGTAGGCTGTGATGCCGTTCTCGACGACGTCGCTGATATTGTGGTCCATGATCAGCCGGGTAGCAGAATCACAAAGCAGGAGAACTTCAGTATCCAACAGGGTGACTCTGTGGAGCTGCAGTTCGAATTCTCTGGTGTTGCCCCCTTCGTATTTACGTATACGCGTACCCTTCATGGAAAAGTTCTGGAGACCAAGACCGTCAAGAGTGAGACCCATACCCACAGTATACTCACTGACGAAGACGGTGTGTACGAAGTCATTGCTTTGGCTGATGCGTACTGCAGGGTCTCCCTTTGAACAGTGTATATAGCCCTATCTAATGCATATTCTAGTCTAATGCATGTTCTAGTACATGTATCAATATTTCAAGACAGACGATAACAGGGTAGGGGTATACACCAACTGTCACTCAAGTTGATGGATATTTTGTTGGCGTTCTCAAATGTCTACGCCGCCACACTAGCTAGACAGGATTTGTCTGCTCAGATTCAAAAAGTTAAGGAGGCCTTGTACAATCGCGATTACTCGGAGGCGTTTGGAAAGAAAGAATATCTCGAGGCCTACGTAGTGCGTTGGTCGCCTTCCCGTGCTCTCGCCTACAAATGGATATTCCAGCATAATGACGATATAAACCGATGTCTAAGTACCCCTGGCTGTCGCGTTCTTTGTATCGGTGGTGGCGCTGGCGCCGAGCTCTCCGCACTCAGTGCATTTCCAGGCTGCCAAGTTACCACAGTGGATCAAGGCGACTGGGAACCGGTAGTTGGTGTTTTGGCTGAAAACTTGGATGTATCCTCGACTATGATTCACGACAATGCCTTGTCAGTGAGTCTGCCCTTCGGACAGTTTGATATGATAACTTGCCTCTTCACCGCGAACGAACTCTTCGCCCAGTCAAAGATGCAAGCCGTCTCACTTCTGCGATCACTGTCTAACTGCAAAAAAGGGACCCTGTTTGTGATCATCGAGAGTGCAGGTTCATACTCGGAAATTCGGATAGGAAACAAGAAGTTCCCTGTTCAGTTTCTCATTCACCATACGTTAACATCGAAAAAGAATTGGACAGCCATCTACGAGACAGACTCTGAATGGTACAGGCTTGATCCCTTTGAGAAAGCGAACTATCCACTTCAGCTTGAAAACATGCGCTACTTCATGCGCGTGTACCAACGGACCTAGTAGCATCAATGAGCGGCAGCCACCTGCCTTTTTTATATATCTTATTAGCTACAAAAGACCTGGAGAACGCTTACTCGTCAGCCTCCTCGTCGTCATCATCTTCCTCCTCCTCATCGTCGTCGACAGCGAGGTTGAAGAAGCGGATCTCGTAGACACCGCGAGAGCTGGCAACCACACGGAGCCAGTCACGGAGCTCGTTCTTCTTGAGGAAGCGCTTAGTGAGGTACTTGGCGTACTTGCCAGAGAACTTGGTGAAAGAAACAACCTGGACCTTGTTGCCAGAGGCGGTGACAGTGACCTTCTCGTCGAGGTCACCGGTACGGCCATCAACCTTGATGTGCTCCTTCAGGTACTTAACAAAAGCATCGACATCAAAAATCTGAGTCTCAGCATTTGCGTTGGACGCGTCGAGTACAATCTTCTTGCCTTGTTTGGCAGCCTTTTTCGATTTCTGTAGTTAGTTAGCATCAGCCTACTGCGCTTGCAGCGCCGCTACTGCAAATCAGACCTTCGCCGCCCCAGGATTTCTCCTGTTAATGGTACAGCCAGGATCCAAAGTGTAACGGGCACAGCAAAGCGAGCTAACGTACCACTGGAGCCATTTGTAAATGGTATTTGTGTGAATCTTTCAGAGTCCCAAGTGACATTCAGATATCCCGTGACGTCCTTAGGGCTATGCCCTAATTCAGACCAGGGAAACAACCTGTGTTACCGTGCCAACTAATAAATAATTACATTAATTTCACAACTGACTACCTTTGCTCTAATTTTTCATTGTTTTCTCGGTTTCACGGCCGCTGTTTAACCAGCTTACAACCCCTGTCACCGCGACTCGTTAAATTACGACACAGCATTTGACTCATCATGACTCTGCAGCCGGGTCTGGCTGATCTGCAGAAGCTGGCTGGCGAAATAGAGGCTGCCGGCACTAATGAGAACACGTTTGTTGTTCAAATGAATGTATTGGCAGATGACCTTAACCCACAAACTGCCTATCTCAAGCTTGCCCGCCCCGGAAGCGCTAATGCCAAGCCATCGTTTCTCTTTGAGAGTGCTGCAGGAGGCGAAAGATTGAGCAGATACACCTTTTTAGGGACTAATCCTCGAAAGGTCATCACTACTGGAGATGGATTCCCCGGTGGTGAAGTTGACCCGCTGACCCTGCTAGAGGACGAACTAAAAACGTATAAACCTACACCCCAGCCAAGCATCACGACGCCCTTTCAAGGAGGCGCAATTGGCTATATCTCATACGATTGCATCAAGTACTTTGAGCCGCGAACTGCCCGGCCGCTCAAAGATCAGCTGAAAATTCCTGAGGCAGCACTGATGTTCTGTGACACAGTAGTGACATTCGACAACGTTTTCCAAAGAATACACATTGTTCATAACGTCCACGTGCCCGCTGGTATCTCACTAAAAGAGTTTGATCTAGCAAAGGCTTATAAGCAGGCCGAGGATGCCGTGGCACATGTTGTTGAACGCCTTCTAGGGCCCAATTATGAGGTGCCCCAAGGAAATGTCACCATGAACGACGAGTACGTGTCCAACACTGGCCAGGAGGGCTACGAGTCGTACGTCAGAGAGCTCAAAAAACATATAGTGAAAGGCGATATAATTCAAGCCGTGCCCTCTCACCGGATCTCCCACCCTACTGATCTGCATCCTTTTAACATTTATCGTCAGTTGCGGACCATCAACCCATCCCCCTATATGTTCTATGTTGACTTTCTCGATTTCCAGCTAATCGGTGCGTCGCCGGAGTTGCTAGTAAAGATTGACAAGGGCCGCGTCATCAACCACCCGATAGCTGGAACCGTAAAAAGGGGTAAGACACCTGAAGAAGACGAGGCGCTAGCTCAACAACTGCTAAAATCTGAGAAGGATAGAGCAGAGCATGTCATGCTGGTTGATCTTGCTCGTAACGATATCAACCGTGTGTGTGAGCCGGCCTCCAGCAGTGTGGACTCGTTTATGAACGTCGAACGGTTTTCCCACGTCACCCACCTGGTCTCTCAGTGCAGCGGTGAGTTGCGCGCGGATCAATCCCGCTTCGATGCATTCCGCTCGATCTTCCCTGCGGGCACAGTTTCCGGCGCTCCTAAGGTAAAGGCTATGGAACTAATCGCTGAGCTGGAAGGAGAGCGGCGGGGTGTGTATGCGGGCGCTGTAGGACACTGGGGATATAATCATAATGACATGGATACTTGCATTGCACTCCGCACCATGGTATTCAAGGACGGCACGGTATATTTACAAGCTGGAGGAGGGATCGTCTTCGACTCTGACCCTCATGATGAGTACATGGAAACTATGAACAAAATGCGTGCCAACAAAGTTTGCATCACAGAAGCAGAGGCGGCGTGGGCCAAACTAAATAAGTAAATATGTGGTCATAACCAGTTCTACGCGGCAGCCAAACGTAACTACCACTTGTGCATGTCTAGTAATCACAACTTGCCTGTCAGTAGTAGCTTCATGGACGAAGGGGAAACGGCCAATTTGGCCGGCGAGAACGATATGGTATATAGTGAAAACGAGAGGGTCAGTGTAAATGAACAGACGGGTTCGCAAAGCGAGGCTGAGTTGGCCCCAGCCGACGTGCAAGTGGTTGACCTGGACTGGGAAGATGATGGCGTGGTTCCAATAGCTCCTGATAAAGCTAATGACGAATTTGAGGATTTAACTGGAAGCTCTGATATATACGAGGTAAGTGGCGTTACTGCCGTTCCCGGAGTGCTATCCGATGAAGAGCTCGCCGATGTGGAGTTACCATTAGATAGCGCGGCAGAGCAGGAGCCAGCGACCATTGAGCCGGCCAACGGAGGTGAGAAAGTGCGCAACAAGGGATCTGTAATTGAAGATGTGCTGCAGAAAGGCTACGAGCGAGTCGCCAACGCGTACTCTGATCGTGACCATTACGAGGGTCGTGAAAATAACAATGGCACTAGTGGTGACCCTGAGAGGACAGCTGAAGCGGGAACAAGAGCTCTTAATGTGGCTAGCCTGTCACCGGAGGATACAAACAAATCTGAGCTAGCGACATCCTCTCGATCGCCAAAAATTAATAGTAAAGAGGATGATGCTGAAGAGACTGGAACGAAAGGTCAGGTAGATGAAACTGCGGTGTTGAACCAGAGTGCCAGTCACTTCAACTATGTGGATGTTGATGATTTGTTGAAGCCTGGTCCTAACTCAAAGGTTGATCACGGCAAACTGGGTGAGTTGCCTGCGAATGCAGCCCCTTTCGTCACTGATTCAAGCGCTATGACAACAAAGGAAAGCATTCCGGGTAGCACCCCCCAAAGAAGTGGCTATTGTGCAGATCAAGTAGGATCCTCGGTGACGGTGCATAGTGTGGATGTTAAGGATGGGGGTATGAAAGAGACCATGGTTCTTGACCAGGGGTCCGATGCTGAAGGGCTCGAAAATACGAATTACAAGTCTAGAAAGCGTGCAGAACGAGCTTTTAACCCTAGCGCCTCTCCTATCGACATTGGGAGCGACAGTGAAGTCGATGTGACCAGAGGAACACAAGCAGCAACTTTACTTGGAGATCTACCGGTAGTTTTGCACTACGATGAGACTAGCTATGACCTGGTCTCTCCAAAAGGTGGGGTGTTGGACAGAATTCCAGAGCATATGCTTTCCATGGATGAGCTGTTTACAGCCGTCAGAAGAGCCGTTCCTGGAATACCAGAAAACAGAGAGTTGGTCTTCACGCTACCTCAACTGGAACTTGTCCTTTGCGAGGACAATATTTATTCGAAAGAGACGACCATTGAAGATATGCTGGAGTTGCTCGCGGTGTGTCCGGGTGCGGACATGCTAACCATCGACTTATCGCACCAGTCCAGGTTTATTTCCAGGCTCAACCATTTGTTCGAGAAGCTAGCAGAGACGCCACCTCGGAAAAAACTCCGCACAGACCAAGGGTAAACTAAATAGCTACGAAAATACATAGGCTCATTCTAACTTACCTAGTGCATATAGTTTACTCGCCTAAGCTGCCTGTTTAGCGGTTGTACATGGTGCTTACCAAACCACGCCCCACCGACGGACACCGAGGCAGGCTAGGGAGCCTTTTTTTATGCGGCCGTATTTCGGCCTACGGGCTCGAATAATTTTAACATTGACCTTTTTGGTATTCTCCTGTATTGCGCTGCTTGCTGGATCAAGCTATGCCATGAGCCGCGACGTGCTGCTTGACATGCAGAAGGCGAATCTGGACTTGACAACACAGATGAAGCAGTCGCAGACTCTTGAGCTTCTGAACCAGATACTTTCTGAAGTGGTTCATACTGCAGCATCTACGCCAATCCAGCAAATTCTCCGCTTCCCGGGAGATTCCCAGGTGCGTAAACAGCAGTCGTTCTTGCTATCACAGTCACTGGATACCAATTTGGTACTTGATGCGACTATATATGACGAGACTGGTACCATAGTCGAGCGACTGGCGTTGTCATCCGAGTTCAACAACACCGAGGACCTTTTCATAATCCCAACTGCGGAGACGAACAACACGGCACTTCATTTCTTGAATACCACCGGGGTGTTTGCGCAAGGGCCCTTCACAGCTCCCGACGACAACACTCTGTTTCTCCTGAGCTTCACTGTACCTGTCCCGTCAGTCACGCGGTCCCAGTATTACGAAGTTGGCGATGTGACAACTAGTGGTGAGCAAGAGGTGCTAGGCTATCTCACGGCGATATGTTCCTGTCGTCAGATCCAGTCTTTCTTCGGCGAGTCGTACACTTCTAGCGAAATATCACCTGCGATACTCGCAAAACTAGCCGACCACCCATCTATAGTCTACCTCCTTCCTGCTATCGGCGCAGAATCGATGGTGACCGGCCACCCAGTTATGATTCCACAAAACATGTGGAAAAGCCTTGCAGATAACACAATGCCGAAGGCTGAGTTTACCAAGACTCGTAGCGCACTCCTCTCGCTTGTGAATCTCAACTTTGTGAACCTGTCTTTTGTGCTGCTAGTCAGTCAGACCCATGCAGGTGTGTTTGGCGAAATTTTCAACTTAGCAGTGACATTGGCCATCACCTGCTGCTGTGTTGGTGCTGCGGCTTTCCTTTTCATATGTTTTTTGACTATTTCAGGGGCGCGCCCTATGATGAGGCTCAAAAAGGTGGCAACTGCCCGGGTGTATGCAGAGAGTCTGCAAAACGTATATGAAACCACAGACTCTTCTAGTTCTGGAAAATCGTTAGCATCGCACCCTACATCTGATCTAAAAGAGGGTTCAAAGAAGTGTCCAGTGTGTGGCGGTACTCTTCAAGACGAGCACGTGCGCGACGTTGCGGCGCCAGCCTCAAATTCACGTTTAAGTATTTTCAGCTTTCGTACGTCACGTTCTGGAATGATGCGATGGAGACCGCGGGCTCAAGAAGTGCCGCCAACACTCTGTGACAACTGTCTAGACGCAGTGGAGTCTCAAGTCCCTACGAGCAAAGAAGGTGATCAATGCCACCAAATATCTGTTCCGCGTAAAGTGAGCCTCAAGAGAAGACATTTGCGGGATGAGTTTGACCAAATGACGGTGAGACTGAACGCCATGTCGGACGCCTTGTTACTCCAGTACAAGAAGCTCGACGAGCGCGTCAAGGCACGCAAGCATGAGATCGAGATTGCGTGTCATGCAGCAGATGAGGCGAACGCGGCCAAATCACATTTTCTAGCTAGGGTTACACATGAGCTACGCACTCCGCTGAACGGGATCCTTGGAACAGCTACATTGTGTGTCGGGGAAGAAAGCCTGCCCAAGATCCAAAGCTCACTAAAAACTGTCTTCAAGTGTGGCGAGCTGCTCTTGCATCTTCTGACAGATTTGCTGTCTTTCTCCCAGAGCGAGGTGGAAAACTTTGAGCTTGACGAACATGAGTTCACCATCAGCGATGTGACGTCCCAGCTTGCTGCAATATTCCGAGAACAAAGTGCCAGTGCGAAGATCTCCTTGGATATCAAACTCGCAGACGACTGCAGTGACTTGTCTGTTTACGGAGACGTGAACCGGATCCTACAAGTGGTGTTCAATCTTTTGTCGAACAGTCTCAAATTTACTCCCCAAGGCGGGAAAATTTCCTTTACTGCCAGCCAAGAGGCATACTCTGACCCGGGAAAACGACTAATAGTGTTTGTGGTGCAGGATACAGGGCCTGGTATAGCGCCGCATCTTCAAGCGAGGGTGTTTGAAGCTTTTGTACAGGGCGATATCAATAAACAGACCCGCCGAGCGGGCGTTGGTTTGGGTCTTTCCATTTGTAGACAACTTGCCGAGCGAATGAATGGGTCTATAGAGCTCAAGTCGGAACTTGGGCAAGGATCAAAGTTCACCTTCCGGGTACCGCTACAGTATGTGCAGAAACGGCATAGTGTGGAGAATGTAAAGGGTGAGAACGAGGAGTCGTGGCCAGAGTATGAACTGAAGGATCCACACACTATTGGACGAAAACTATCGGATGAGGCTTGCACAACTGGAAGCACTCTAAACGTGAAGCCCAGTGCACCAGTACGCATGGGGAGCAAGACGTTCACAGATGGGGCACTGGTTTGGGGCATGCAAACGCGCCCGGAATTGCGACGAGGTATGTCCATTGAAAGCTCCGGCTTGCCAGACCTGCACGTTCTAATTGCCGAAGATAACAAGGTCAACCAAGAAGTTATGATCCGCATGTTGAACCTTGAAGGCCTAAAAGATATCACCATTGCTAATGACGGTCTCGAGGCTGTCGCAAAAGTAAAACAAGCGTTGAGTGAAGGAGCTCCGTTCGATATTGTATTTATGGATGTTCAGATGCCCAACCTGGACGGCAGAAAGGCCACACAGATTCTGCGGACCGAACTCTCTATCAGCGTCCCCATTGTCGCTGTGTCCGCGTTCGCCAATGATGACAATGTACAAGAATGCCTGGAGGTCGGGATGGATGTATTTCTCGCCAAACCGCTTCGCCGTCCAGCTTTGCACAAGCTCTTGCAAAGTATAACTAGCATCTGAACACTTATTTATTTAAACACTTTTATTTAATGTGTCATGTTACGAGTTCGCCATGAACCTTCCACAGGTTGTTCCATTACCAATACTTCCTTCACAAAGGTGGCTTGCTTACCAACCGCCATCGAAGCTTAAACGAAGGAAGCTATCGAATATTGAAGTGCCATGAATTTCGGGGGACAAACGCCGACCATCGTGGTCTTGAAAGAGGGAACGGATGCGTCGCAAGGTCGCGGGCAGACGCTGAGCAACATCAATGCGTGTGTTGCAGTGAGCGATACGCTTCGACCCACGCTAGGACCAATGGGGTCTGACGTGCTGATTGTCGACTCCAAGGGCCACACCACGATTTCCAACGACGGAGCTACTGTTTTAAGCCTGCTGGATGTTGTTCATCCTGCTGCGCGTTTGGTGGTTGAAATATCGCGGTCTCAGGACGCTGAAGTAGGCGACGGCACCACATCAGTGACAATTCTTGCGGGTGAGCTGCTCAAGGAAGCAAAGTCTTTCGTTGAAGACAACGTGCCGGTCCAAACGATTATTCGCGGCTACCGCCGCGCACTGCGAAAAGCGGTCAAGTATGTGAGCGAGATTGCCGTCAAGGTCGACGTGAACAGCGACGAGCAGCTTCGCCGTACTGCTGCGACAGCCATGTCGTCGAAGATCGTAAGCCAGAACTCTGAGTTTTTCACCAAAATGGTCGTGGATGCTGTCAAAGCCTTGGACCCGCACGATCTGAACGAGAATCTCATCGGCATCAAAAAGGTTCCTGGAGGCGCCATCCAGGATACCTTATTTATCGATGGCACAGCTTTCAAAAAGACGTTCAGCTACGCAGGTTTCGAGCAGCAGCCGAAAAAATTTGACGACCCCAAAATCCTGTGTCTCGATATTGAGCTTGAGCTCAAGGCGGAGCGAGACAACGCGGAGGTGCGTGTCGAAAAGGTTGGCGACTACCAGGACGTAGTAGACGCCGAGTGGAGCATTATTCTCAATAAGCTGGAGGCTATCGAGAGCACTGGTGTACAGGTCGTTCTTTCGAAGCAGCCAATTGGAGATCTGGCGACGCAATTCTTTGCTGACCGCGATATCTTCTGCGCGGGTCGTGTGGCGACCGATGATATGGAGCGTGTCACTCTAGCTGTTGGTGCAGACGTTCAGTCCACAGTCTCAGATATTCATGAGAAGAACCTAGGCACGTGCAAGTACTTCGAGGAGCGGCAGATTGGCGGTGAGCGCTTCAACGTGTTTACGGGTTGCCCCAAGGCCCGCACGTGCACGCTGATTCTCCGTGGTGGCTCCGAGCAGTTTATCTCCGAAGTCGAGCGGTCGCTCCACGATGCCATCATGGTAGTCAAACGCACCATCAAAAACAACGTTATTGTCGCCGGAGGTGGTGCGTGCGAAATGGCGGTATCCAAGTACCTCAAGGAGTACAGCAACACGATAACCGACCGGGAACAGATGATAGTGGCCGCGTTCGCGCGGGCTCTCGAGGTGATTCCTCGCCAGCTGTGTGACAACGCAGGCTTCGATAGCACTGATGTGCTCAATGTGTTGCGCATGCGGCACTTTAAGGGCGAGTTGTGGGCTGGTGTCGACTTCCACACTGGCAGCGTCGGCGACAATATGGCGCGACATGTATGGGAACCGGCACTAGTCAAGACTAACGCCCTGCAGAGTGCTACGGAGGCCGTGTGCATCGTTTTAAGCGTCGACGAGACCGTTAAGAACGAGGAGGGGGCCTCGCAACCCCAAATGCCTATGCCGCGCTAATCTATAAAGTATCTACATATATATATGCCTTGATAGACCTTAGTCTGGGCTTCAATTTGAATGCACTGACTCCTCCCGTTTTTTTTGAGTGCGACCAACTGAATAGCTGTCGGTTATCAGCTGACCAGTGCTAGTGTATGTATTTCATGTGGAAAATTCAGTTTATTTTATACCTCCCCACCGGGTATGGTTTCTCAAATGGTTCTCACATACATCCCGCCTTCACATGGTTACGAGCTAAGCTATAAGCCCATCAACTTTTCCAATGCTTTCGTACATGTGACTTGATGGTCTTCCAAGTCACTAACACTATCGACGAACCAAGCCTTCGATTTTACCGCAACGAAAGCACGATCACGGGCATAGCCGTACTCTTGGTCTTTGTCTTCGTTATCGCTATCATCGTTGACATGTTCACCTCTTTCTCCATCACAACCAAACGAGTCAACGTCCTCCTCGTCTTCGTTGACATTTTCACCTCTTTCTCCATCACAACCAAACGAGTCAACGTCCTCCTCGTCTTCGTTGACATTTTCACCTCTTTCTCCATCACAACCAGACGAGTCAGTGTCCTCATTATCAAGTGATCCTTCCAACAATTGATGTTTTCTGTTTACTTTGTCCAAGGGTCGGTAATTCACATATATATAGACTAGCTTGGATATTTTATCAGGTCCAAGTATTTTGCGCAAGTCCGAAGCTACAAAATTACGGGTGCTCCAATCGCGTTCTGCCGGTGCCGTTATAGGGTGAATACACAACCATGACACCGCAAGCTCGGACAGAGCCCCAGACGCATGTATGTCCCAAAAAAGAGCCGGGGTTTGCGCATATCTCACATCTGCGGCCCTCAACATAGCGTAGTGCTCCTTAAATTTGTGGAATTTCCCAATGCCCTTGGCATAGTCCACCAAGTCTTCAGTTATCGAGGCTCGCTTTAGACATTCATACCTTTCTTCTAGCCACTCAGACACCAAGTCTCTGAAAGTGTCACTGTACATGGGCTTTTTATCGGCTGATAATGACACGTCTAGGAACGCAGATAGAAGTACACGTGGTGGATATCATTGCCCCAACGACGCATGATAGCTTCAACAACAAAATCTTTTAGCTCATGCGGTTCGACGCTGTCTGCCTGTTTCCTTAATCGTGTTTTTGGGTCCTCAAATGAAATGAGGGTTTTCAAGCATTTATTGTATGACTTCCTGCGCGTTCTAGTTAGCACACGTAGTTTATTTTTGGGTCGTACAATGGCCCTTGACAACTCTGAAATGCGGAAATCATTCCCCGACGACAAAAGCACTTGGTGACAGCAATCGCATCGCGCATAGTACTGCGGAACGAGTCATATTCCAGAATATCGTCTACTAGGAGATTGAAGAGATGTGACACACAACAAACCGAGCGTATATGAGGTATTCGTTGCTGATGATACCAGCGGTGTCTAACATTGTTCCTGCACTGTCCGTCGCGATTGCATTAATATTTTTCGCGGCAATAATCTCGATAGACGCCTTGATCCGGGTTGCAAGTTCCTTTTTATTTTCGGTCTGGTGTAAATAACTGTGCAAAAAAAAGGTTTCGCCATTAGGAGTGACGATAAAAAAGTTTGTAATGTCAAGCCCGGCGGCTGATCTCCAGCGATCAGTAACAAGCGTGAGCATGAACGAGGGACCCACACGGCGACTCGTAAGGGCTTGTTCCGCCTGGGACTGTGTATCTTTGTACACGTCGTCTAAAAGACGGTTAAACAAATCCCAGCTCGACGGAAGTTCAAGCCAGGGGACGAGTTTCGCGAAGAAGGCCTTCGTCGCCTCCATCTCAAAAGGCTTGAATGAGATACCGCCTAAGTATATGCAGCGTGCTAGCTCTTTTTGAGCGAGATCTTTATCTGCAATCGTCCAGCCCTCCTAAATTGGTGGGTCATGTGGCAAAACCATTTGTCGACGGTTATCAGGTCCAACAAAGTTGGATCGACAAGACGTAAACCGTGGCGATACGTTAATATCCGAAGGGGGTGCGTGGGTGCCGAGGAACTTCCGGAGTCTAAGTTGGATTGTTCTTTAATTTTTTTTGAAAGCTTCTCAACTGTTTCTTTTGAAAACGTCTCTGCGGGTAGCGAGAGAGACTCAGGTTACACCATTCTCTATCTTGCTCAGGCAAACCTGTACAATTTACCAAATGCTTCCGAATTCCACCTTTGCTCACTGACGTCGAGTCGCAATTTTTGCACGAAAAGTATATCAGCCGTCATGCGTGTAGTCTTCGTCGAAATACTCAAACGCAGCCGGCCTTCGCCGCTTCATTCGACGTTTTACATAAGGATTTCGCAGTTGTTCCGGACCGTAAATTGACGGCAATTTAGAACCCTAGACAACCACTAACATCTGTCGGATATCGTTACGTAAACCATCATGTTTGTACCGGCAGCGACCAGGAAAAGCATGACGACGTCGCTTTTTTATGCCACGGCGGCAATCGCCGTGCTCACAGTTGCTGCACCGCAACTAGTCGGATGTCCTGCGCGGGCGCGGGGCATCGACGCAGAAACGATCCCGGGGAAAGACAGCAACGCCGATGAAAAATGGCATGCACGCCCGGTCATACTTGAAAAACGCGTGGGCCGCGACCAGAGCTGAAAGTCGTTTCACGCAGGTAAAAGTCACAGCCAAATTTGACTAAAATGAACCTGGTTCTGCCGAAACGCCAGACCAACTTATATATAGCACCCCGGAATTCCGGTGGGCGCCCAGGCTTTTCAAACTGTTTAGTATTTACATGCAATGATCTAGTTGTAGTCCATCTTTACAACCACTCATACTGCCCAGACGTTTATGCTGCCATCGAGGCGGGAATCGACGAGGTAGCCGTTCTGTTGTCGCACAGCAGTCACGCCCGCCGTTTGTTCTTCGGACCCCACCGAGTACCGCTTGGTGGTCTCGCGTTCATAGATATGCACGCAGGGCTCGCCGGTAGCGGCCACAACCCGCTTTGCGTCAAAGTGCAGGGACAGCACCGGCGACTCGTATCCCCACATGTCAAGTATCCTGCCGGTTCGCAGATCCCACACTCGAATGGAGTTGTCAAGCGCCCCGGAGACTAGATAGTTCTCGTCGAACTGGACGCACGAGATCGGCGCCGTGTGCCCAGTCAGAGTGCGGTGCACTGTTCCTGTGCGGAGATCCCACAGCCTCACAGCCCCATCAGCGGTCCCTGCGGCCAGCGCACTGTAAAAGTTCTGCAGAGCACCTACAGACGGTGCCAACTCGGCTACAGGCCAAGCCAAGGGCGCCAGCAGCTGGGCCAGTTTCAGGGGCTTCTGCGACAGCGCCCAAGACGGAGACACGGTTGATTCAGAGAGAACGTCTAGCGTCTGAATGCATTTCTGAGTTTCCACATCCCATTGTCGAATGGTCTTATCATTTGAGCCGGATACCAGTGCGTCATGGTCTAGACATAGGGTGCTTATTGCTTCCACATGGCCCGAGTACGTACCCAGCTCCTCCTGACGGCTAATGTCCCACAGCTTCAAGGTGGCGTCCAGCGCACCTGAGGCACATACAAAGTCGTCGAGAAGGAGACAGCTTACCGACGCGCTGTGGCTACTCAGTGTGCCCAGGCGGTCACCACTCAGATCCCACACTTGGATATCGGCGCCGGTCGCTGCGACTAGACTACCAAACGGGCAGTCGAAATCCATGCTTGCGACAGGCTTCGCTCCAGTGGAAAGCGTGCGGATCTGCTCGCCCGCTGTGTAAAAGCTCTGCAGGGTGGGCCGGGTCTTGCGCCGCGAGCGCCGCCTTTGAGATCCCTTTGCAGGAACCGTGCCGCTTTTTGCAGATTGCCCATTCGTGTCCGCTTCCCCGACCGCTTTCTTGGCATCCTCAGGCGGAAAGGACCGCTCCACTCGACGCTCCTCCTTTTCTAGATCCGCAACCTTGTCGAATACGACCTTGCGCATCTGCTTTAGCTTGGCGATCCTCGCATCCAGCTCTTGGATCTCGGAAGCGGCCAGTTCTTTGCGGACCTCGCAGGTCTCGAGTGCGTATTCCTGCGATGTGTTTTCTTGTCCGGCACTCGCATGCCCTGCCTGGAAACCTTGGAACAGAGAGTACTTGAAAGAGGGCTCTGGCAGATCGCCGAGCAAATCGTCGGGAATGGTGCTCAGAACGCGGAAAGCAGCAAGCTCCGTGGATGAAGACCGACGCACAACCTCGGTGGGCCGTGTACGAGTGCTGCTGAAGAAGCGTCGCTGAAACAGCGGCTTTGCAATTTCCTGCATGGTGCGTTGGTACGAGGCATTGCCGAGCAGCTCGCCATAGCTCTTGGTTGCGAGAGCTTGGGCAGTGGTGCTGACTGTCGAAGACAGCCGCGTCAAATTGGCATTTGTGGCCGTCACCACCGACGAGAACGAGTCGTCCATCGGTGGGTCTTCGCCAAAGTTCAGATGTCACGCTTACTAACGGGTTATCACTGGAGATTGCCGTCGGCCACGCCAGGGAGACAGGAAGCCGGGCCGTGCGCGCGACCGAGGCTCCGGAAACACCGTCCCTGAACGGGCACACCTGCCACTCCACAGCGCACGCGAGCAGCTGGGCAGGCTGCAATGGGATTGTGTAACATGCATATCACCTAACCCACCTGTCGCTTAGGCTTGCCAGCATCCACATTGGCCGACTGGCCCTGCAATGCCCGAAAAACGCATACTGGCGGTGTCCAACCGCCTTCCGGTGACCACGAGCAGGCTACCTGGGGAAGACCCCAAATACAAGTTCGAGATGAGTTCCGGCGGCCTTGTGAGTGCGCTCAGTGCGCTCCGGGAGTACCACCTGCTGTGGTTGGGCTGGCCAGGTATTGCTATTCCCGACAACGACAAGCCCGAGATCACCACCGTTCTGCGCGACGACTTCCGCTCCGTGCCTGTATTTTTGAGCGAGGAGCTTGCGGACCTGTACTACAACGGGTTTAGCAACTCCATTCTATGGCCGCTGTTCCACTACCACCCTGGCGAGATGAATTTTGACGACGAGAGCTGGGAGGCATATACCCTGGCGAACCGCCTGTTTGCCAAAGTGATTGCCTCGGTGTACGAGCCCGGTGATCTGATCTGGGTCCACGACTACCATCTGATGATACTGCCGGCGATGATTCGGGAGGAGATCTCCGTACTAGGACACGAGGGCAACGTAGAGATTGCATTTTTCCTGCACACGCCGTTTCCCACTTCGGAGATCTACCGCGTGCTTCCCGTGCGCAAGGAGGTGCTGCTGGGCGTTCTCCAAAGCGACCTCATAGGATTCCACACCTACGACTATGTGCGGCACTTTTTGTCGTCCGTGTACTCGGTACTCCGGCTTGAAACGACGCCTGTTGGCGTTAAGTTTGCGGGGAGATTCGTGTCGGTGGGTGTGTTTCCAATCGGCATCGACCCCAAAAGCTTCCTTGTCGGGTTGCGCGAAGAGAGCGTGGTCCGCCGTATCCGTGAGCTTCGCGAGCGGTTCAAGGGAGTAAAGGTGATGCTAGGCGTTGACCGACTCGACTACATCAAAGGGATTCCGCACAAGTTTAACGCGTTCAACATCTTCCTCAGCGAACACTCAGAGTGGATTGGCAAGGTGATTTTGGTGCAGGTAGCTGTACCCTCCCGCCAGGATGTTGAGGAGTACCAAAACCTTCGCGCGGTTGTGAACGAGCTCGTGGGGAGTGTCAACGGCAAGTTCGGCACCATAGAATACACACCCATCCATTTTGTGCACCGCAGTGTCGACTTCAGGGAACTCATCTGCCTGTACGCAATTTCAGACGTTTGCATTGTGTCCAGCACCCGTGATGGCATGAACCTAGTCGCGTACGAATATATTGCGTGCCAGAATGAGAAGAACGGGCAGCTAATTCTCTCTGAGTTCACCGGCGCGTCACAAAGTCTTAACGGAAGCATTATCGTCAATCCCTGGAATATGGAAGAAATGTCTAACGCGTTCTACAAAGCTTTAACTATGGGCGAAGAAAAACGCAAAGACAACCATGAGCTCCTCTTCAAACACATTATGAAGTTCACCACTAAGTTCTGGGCTGACAGCCTGGTCAAGGAAATGGACAGGATCAGCAAAGAGAAGCAGCGGGGACCGTCGGACCACCAAATTCAGGAAGTCGTTCGCGACATAGATTCCCTGAATGCCTAGTTCTGGGAGCCCAGGATGCTGCTGCGGCTGCACTTGGTCAAGCGGTTGGTCGCATGCACATGCACATGCAAGATACCCAAAATGTCTAGATGCACCCTGCGTAGTTATTAGCCCGCTTAATAAATTATTTACTGTTAGATACTGACACAGCGCAATGGACGCAGAACGCTGGCGCTCGGCCATCACCATTGAGGAGCGCCAGAAGAAAGCGCTCAGTGCGGTGCGACGCGACAACTTGACCCTTTACCAACAGATTGCAGCTACCAAAGGTCTGCAAATTGAAGGATTCGATCTAGACACAATGTTTCCAGCAGGCACCAACCTGGCTGACCTGGTCGTGGGCGATAACGGGACAGGCGCGACTTGGAACATCCTGTGGTTCCACTTGCGGCGCGCGCTACTCAGCATTCTGTTTGCCCTAGTGACGCTGTACAGCGAGTTTCCTCATTTCCCACATAGCTCTTTTGGGGTAACATTACGCTGGATACTTGGCGTGAGCCCCAATTTGGAGCATTATCCGACCTCTATCGCTTCTCTGGCTGACCTCGAGCAGTTCAGCTCTGACTGCCCTCAGTTTGTCGCTACCGCCCTCCATGTTAGCGAGCCACCATCGACCGAGCTTGTGGAGGAACCCAAGACCCACAAACTGGCCAGCGGGGAGATAGTGGTACCTACTCCGGAGACCGTAGAGGCGTACCAGCGGGATCTTGCCCATACGAAAGAACTGCAGCAGATCTTTATTGACGAGGAGTTTGCAACGCTGTCTGACGAGCTTGGGGACCTCGCAGTATGGGCGCTGTTGTCAGTTTCGTTAGAGATTGTGACGGTGTTTGTACGTTTCGACTTCACTCCTGCTCAGCGGCAGCAGCTTCACGACATGATGGTGAGCAAAATTTGTCAACTACCTGAACAAGTTCAAAAGAATATTACTATAGCATTCAGCGATCAGGATATTCCAATGAACAAACAACGTCTTACCTTTGTTATCGTGAGACCACCAGCAAGCGAGCTGGATACGGAGCTGACTGGGGAGGATCGGCTAAAGCGACTTACCGGCATCTCCAAGTTCCCAGACTTGTTCATCGCCTTTGATGGCACCTCCAATATGTACCCGCTCTATGCTTTAAAGAATGCCGTGGTGTTCTCGCCGCGCCGACGCGAGCTCATTAGGCCACGAGCGCCGCAGCTTCTGGACTGGTGTGCCGCGTTGCGGTTCTACCAGTACTACAAACAACGCGAATTTGCCGACAAGCAAGCCAAGGAGCCTTCTCTATCCCTGCAGCTTATTCCTCAAGAGTCCTCTTCATCTTTGGTCGAAGCCACATCACAAAGTCGTAGATCGTCAAACGACTAGTTATTCTGAAGTAACTCCACCAATTCGTAAAGGTGCTCCAAAGCCTTCCTGCTGTGTATTTCTTTCCATATTTAATCTTGATTTGTTCCAGGCCCTCGTCGTAAACGGTGCGGGCACAGTACCTCGCCATAATGAGGAACGAGCGCTCCACGCCTAAGGGTGAATCGAGTTTCTCATCGAGATATCGAGTGAGGTCGTTAGTTTTGAGAATCAACAGAACCACCGGTGGCATCGTATTCAGCAGCCGGATGATGTCGCCAATCAAGTTCTTTTCTTGGATGACTTGAGCCATGTGTTCACGCTCACTTTTGTCACGGCGCGAAACTACGTCCGAAGTAGCTCGATCAAACGCTCGACCTGTTATTGCCGCAGCAAATAAATTGAAGTCGTCATCAGACACTGAAGCAAACTCTTTAGCATATTTGCGCGTGCCTTCGGTATCCCCATCTAATAAACAGAGCCAAAGGTGGGAGTAGGCCCTTCTGACCTTGGTGGGAACGTACCGGTACAAGCCATGGTCATAGAGGATCACTTCAAAGTTTCGAATAGCTCCACTTTTTTTCTGCTCCTCCTTCGAAAGTGGCCGTATAGCAATGTTACCAGCGTGGGGGTCACAGTGCAGCCCGACAAGAGGGGTGAAAATCATATTGTTGAATATGTGAGAAAAGCATGCAGATAAATCAGCCTGGTCAATATGGTGGTCTACCAGAAATTTTTTATCGTCTGGTCGGCCACCGCTCAGGAACTCCATGCACAAAAGACGCCGTTTGGCCCAGTATACCAGTGGTACACGAAGTGCAGCCTCCTTGTAGTACGGTGCAAAGTACTCCGACGTGTGCATGGCATTTTTGGCCTCCTCGCGAAAATCGAGTTCGTGGTACACGGAGTTCTGAACCTCATCTGACAGCCACGTCAACGGGTATTCGGGAAAGAAGTAGTCTAGAGATTCAAACACGGTCCTAACCAAGGCAATGTCCAGTGGAATAAACTGTTGTAATGAGGGGTGCTGCACTTTGACCGCTACTTCGTCGCCGCCCTTTAGTCGCGCCTTGTGCACTTGGGCAAGTGAAGCAGTTCCCAGCGGCGTAGGCGAGAATTCCGAAAAGATTTCTTCGATGGGTTTACCCTCGTCCTCTATAAATAACTTTTGGACGTTTTCAAAGGATGTTACAGGACACTGGTCCTGCAGCGGAATCATTGTCTCTGTCCATTCTTCGGGAAAAATGTAGGTTAGAGCGGAGATGTGCTGGCCCAGTTTTATGTACAGGCCGCCATTCAACTCAATCGCTCGACGCGTTATTTTAGCGCACCGCAAATTGACCTCGGAGAGTTTCTCAAGCCGCGCCTCTTTGGATGGAAATTCTGTATTGAGAAACCAGTAATAATGCCATATACAGCGCCCTAGAGCGCTAGTGACAGAAGTAACACGTTGAAATGCATGTCCCAGAAAGTCAGCACTGTTCTTTACGCTATCGTTTGTTTCATAAAGGACAAAAGATACTGCAGTCGTGGCCCCGAGGGCGAGGAGGAATCTGCGACTCCCGCGTCTCTTCGACTGTGACCCTGAGCCGCTATATAACCGTTTATATGCACTGTGCCGATTCAGGACGGGCTGCACCGGCAGGTTTCTTAGCGGTATTCTGGCAGCTCGACCTAGGCCGAGCATCTGTTTTGGTGGTCTGACTCATCGGTGGGGTTTTTAGACTTGGCAATAATGAAAAACTATGTTTAGTATAGCTAGACATGCCAATGCGTAGAATGCGTAGAGTTGTGAGCGGCCACGACCGATCAGGTCGTAGGCACAAAGAGTAGTAGGACTATAAATATAGAATAAGCTGCCAGCAGCTTTCGGTTGTTACATGAGATCTCTAGCAAGTTCTGCGGCAAACTCGTCTTCGTCGTCGCTGTCGCTTTGAGATGGACCATTGGAAGCGCGGCCCTCAGTAGCCGCGATCTGAGCCTTGTCTGATTGCGCAGACTCGGGGTTCTCGTCCACGTTAAGTCTCTGACGCTTTGCAGGAGGGTCGGCTTCATCATCTGAGGACTCAAAGACATCACTGTCGTCACTCCCCATGAACTCTTTGAGCTCTTCGTTGATGTTGTCCCAGTCGAGCTCGCCCCTGCTCAGAGATCTCACAAAGTTCTCCGCAATCTCCGCACGCGGTTCCTCAGAGTCTGCCGGGTTGCTGTCGCCATCGCTGTCGGACTTGCCAGCCGCCTGGTAGGCATCTGTGTCACCATTGTTTGGCATGATAGGATCACGAACCGTATGCTCGAACGGTTTTGTGGGCACTCGTTGCCACGTAGCCAGACAAGCAAATACCCAAGATATAGTCACCACTTTGCACCCGGCACCAGCACCTTGGCGCGCCTTGTGCGTACCGGCTGTGTCGGCAATCACATGTGTGACCGAGGGAACGAACTCAGCAACCACGACGGCACCGAAGTTTCGCACCCACTGGACAATATCAGCAGAGTCGAGCGACGTTCCTAATGGAAATATGCCTGAAAACAAGAAAACAAGACCCTCGAACACCTTGGACTTCATTTTTGGTAATACCACACCGATGTCTGGTATCTTCGGCTCAGTGGGCGCCTTTCCATTTGCGCTCTGCGCGGTTTTGGTGCTCTCAGTCCTATCGGCCCTATGACCATTTTGGTCAAGACGATCATATTCTTCGTAGTAGGTCGCATGAATGTTGGTGAGGATTTTGTCGAGATTCGTGAGCTCAGTGTCCTTATCGCTGAGCGGCTCGCCGTCGGCAGCACGGCCCTCTGTGTCACCATCTTCACCAGGCATAACCAGGCCGCCCCTCTGAGGAAGGAACCCCGAATTGATATCACCAGTACCTTTGAAAAAGTGATAAGGCAAAACACGTATCAGGTGGGCGCTCCATTTCCAAACGTCCCCGCGGTCATCAATGATAGTTACCAGAGATGTGGTGACTGGAAACAACCGCGAGATATTCTTCTGCAGCAGATTGCCCGACTCTTCCCTACTGAGAATGCGGTCGGCAAAGTAGGCCCCGTCAGGATCGATGAGGCGGGCTATTTCCAGCGCATAGGCCTTGGTGGCCATGGTGTAGATATGCATTTCATAGTACTGGGCCATGTGCTTGAGAAACTCGTCAAGACCTGGCCTCACCTTCACATAGTACCAGCAGTTCATGGGACCGTCTGGACGCATCTCCTTGAGAGAAAACCGCTTCACGTCCTTGACAGCTTCGTGATTCGGGGTTTCCTTGTTGTTGATCCACTTGCCAATGTTTGGATCAACGGCAGCGTGAATGACGGTCTGGTCGAGATCCACAACTAGGATCAATTTTCGGTCCTTGAGCAGGCGGGCTGTCGATGTTTTCTCGAGCCGCTCCGCTTCGTCGCGCGAGACCGTGAGTCCCGATGTGTCGTGCGACATCGCAATAGGCGCCCGGTCTGCATCATCATAGCCCATATAGTCGCCGCCATCGAGCGGAATGCCACACAGAGCGCAGAGGCCGCCGTATTGGACAGAGTGATCGCAGGCTTCTTGGATGCGCAACACGATGGTCGTGTGATCATTGATGCGATCGTTTTTCGCGACAAGAAACTTGTCCAAGATGCCGCTCAGAGGTGACTCGAACGTGCCATAAAATTCCTTGTTTACCATGGTGGGGTGCTCGCCCTCGTTGGGGACTCCATCTGGCACCTCGTTCCAGTACTTGAACTGCAACAGTGGCTGTCGTTTGGCAACTTCAGTTCCGTCATCAACAAGAACTTTTGTGATCTGGATAGGATAAATTAGCGACTGCGGGAGGCGCACATCCTTTGGACGCGCCATGCCAGGCCCGCTCATTAGTCACTTCGCACGTTACAACCGCGCCGTTGAAGTCTAGAGAACAAAAGCGTCAAATGCTCGAACTGGGCCACGCCACGTGACCCGACCTGACACGGTTGCCCAAACCAGTGGGGCGGGATCTAGATAGGCACCGTAAAATATTTTGCGCAAATTAAATAGTCTATGCCACACTACATATCGGAGGCGAGGGCTGAATCACAGCTACACTCTGTCAGTCTCCCTGAACGCTTGCCAGAGCCTGCTGAAGCTGTGCATCCAAAGAGAGTCCCCCGGGCTGTGCGGGCTTGTTGTCCTGGGGAGGGGCTCGCGCCTGCGCCAGTGCGCCTTCACCGCGATGAAGCTTGTGGGCGAGCGCCTCGATGTCCAGCCGCGGCCGCTTGAATATCTTTCCTGGACGCTGGGGAGGAGGCGGCACTACAGCCTCTGGTGCCTCTGAGCTCGGTGGGGGCGCCAATGATGACTCTTTGGCGTCAGATTTGCCAAAAGAGATTTTCAGTGAGAACGGCTTTCCCTGAGTTTCCTTGCCGAGGCGGATTTTTAGAGCAGGAAGCGGCTTGGCGGGCTCTGGCTCGTCAGCGCTGTTGCCCTCGGCGCGTTGTTCTCCACCGTCGGCTATGTCTGGCGCGTTACCATTGCTGTACTGCTCTTGCTGTGGTTGTGCATTTTCCTTACTGTCAATTACAGTGATGTAGCTTTCAGGCACCTCGGCGTTGGGGTCGGGGTCGTCTGGCCCGGCAGAGGTCTTGGTAGTTCCGTTAGCCGTGCCATTTGACGTGTTCGCAACGGCCGGCGGTTCGCGGTGTATGACCCTCGGCTGAGAGGCGAGTTTGCTCAAATCTATAGTCGACTCGGAGCCCCCCTCGCCGAGAAGGCGTTGGAGAGCCTGCTCAGCCAGGCGACCCTCCTCCACTAGTCGCTCGCGCAGAACACGCAGATCGCTAACCTGGTTGCTGAACTTGGGGGTCTCTAGATAGGTATGGTCAGGCGGCAGCTTGGGCAGCCACTCAGGAACGTGCCTGGGGAGCCGGCGTTGCGAGGGAATAATCTTGTGTACCTGCATCACCTGTTCGCCGAAAAAGGGCTGGGCCGCCTCGGCGACCGGCTCCAGCTCCGGGTCAAACTCTAGCGATCCCAGCGTTTTGGTGAACTTCGAGGACAATTGCTTGGCAACCTCGAGGTCGGTGAAACGAATGTTATGGGTAGTGAACAGCAAGGCCACGTCTTCCAGCGAGGGCTGTGAGCGCCGCTGGACCCGCGCGATAGACGCGAGGCCCGAGCAGAGCTCATGTACATACTTTTCAGCAAGCACAATGACATAGTCGAAGGCCGCCATGTTCGTGTGCACGCCCTTGGAGGCAAGGATGGCCGCGACGCACCGCCGAAGTATCATGGCCATGTAATCCTCGTGCTCGCGAACTATCCGAGGACCACCACCATTAGAAAGCTCTTCATGCATACTATATGCCCAGTGCGCTGTTCCGGCTCGTTTGGCGCCAACAACTCAGTCCCGTAGCAGGAGTCAACTGCACTCGAGCGGATTCGTCAGCAGCTGCTTACCGAGCGATGCATCAGCAACCTGAATGTAAAGTTTAAACTTGTAGTTTCACGGACTGAATGCCAGCTACTGCCGAAGCGGTGAGTGCAATTTTTGCGGAAAGCGCCAAACACAAAAAGCTACAGGGCCCAATTTACCTGGGCCTGTTTGTGAAGCAAAATATATCCGAAAAGCGCCAGGAGCAGCCTATCCTGGTGTCGCTGCCGCACAAAACACGCCGCAGCGACGAGACCACGACGTGCTTGGTCGTGAAGGACCCGCAGAATAAACTGGCCTCAGTGATTGACACTGATCCTGTGACCAAAGACCTCTTTGACGAGATCATCGGTGTCGGCAAGCTTAGGCGGCGGTTGCACTCGTCGAAAAAAAGCATTCACGAGTTTGCCAGCTCGTTTACCCACATTTTCGTCCAGGACAAGGTGGCTAAGCCTCTCGCCGAGGTGCTGGGTGCTTCCTACTACAAGACTGCCAAGCACCTTCCGGTACCAGTTATGATTAGCGAGGCCCTGGACGGACGTATGCTTCGCTATCAAGTGCGCCGCGCGATCAAAAGCTCGCAAATCATTCCCCGCCCCAGTCAGTTTACCTCTGTGACGGTGGGAAACACGAAAATGGATCAGCAGAAAGTCGTTGACAACGTTGACGCTGCCATCAGTTTTGTGAAGAAACAGTTTCCAGGAGCGAAGTTCCACATCAAAACCCCAGAGAGTATGTCGCTCCCAATTGATTAGCGGCGGGCGTGTCGCCACTGGGAGGCTGTTGCCAGAACCCAGGTTAAACCGAGATCTTGTGGGGCATTGTACATTATTTGAGCATTGTGCACTATTTCATTAGATCTTCGCCCGTCACATCCCAACCCGCCTGACTCAGCCGAGGGTCGGCTTTAGGTTTAATGGTGGCCGTCAATCGAATCAAGAATGTTTCGCTGAGTCGGCCAATCATGTACGGCAACACGGCTGTTCCGCTCGAGGCCAAGGACCGCAAGAAAGACACGCCCGTCGACCATACGCACAAGTGGACCGTGTTCCTGCGCGACCCGAGCGGTCGCGACGACCTCAGCTACGTCGTCAAGAAAGTGGCATTCAAACTGCACGACACCTACACGAACTCTCTGCGTACAATTGAAAAGCCGCCGTTTGAGGTCACTGAGACTGGGTGGGGCGAGTTCGAGGTCTCAATACGGATATACTTTGTGCAAGCGGCCAACGAAAAGAACTTGGCGGTTTATCATCACCTTAAGCTTCATCCCTACGGGTCCAAAGCATCGGACCCGCCTGTTCCGCAACCAGTAGAGAGCATGCTGTACGATGAGTTGGTATTCTGCGAGCCGACGGAGCAGATGTTTGAAATACTGACATCACGGCCGGGCGCTCTACTTCTTCCGAAACCAGATCCCCCGCTGCTGCCGTTCTCGCAGCAGACTGAGAACGACGAGCTCGATAGACTAAGCTCGGGTCTGGACACTGTGTATCACCAAGTCCAAAAGGTCAAGGATACCATACAGAAGCTCGAGAAGGAGAAGCGGGACCTTGATGCGAAAAAGACAAAGCCCGATACTGCAGCATAGGCAGGCACTATGTTTGGCGATCGGGCTAACTCTGTAAAAACTAATCTATGTAATTATTACTGCAGCTTTCTCTGTTAGTACTGCAGCCTTGGTTGACTAGGGTTGGCCATTTGTAAGATTGTTTAATCGTAATAAAACAATATTTTCGTGTAATACAAATGGCCGACAAAATCAAAAAAAAATTACATGCGATTTATTTAGGGGTACTTAGGAAGCATTTTTAAATATTCACAGCTATACTGGACTGGCAAATACGTTTGACAGGAGTTTTGCTACTTAAGACTAGGTTTGGGTGGGGTTGGCTACGCTGTGAATTCATGCAAGTCAGATAGCCAGCATATCACCAGCATGGACAGTGAACCTCCTCTTTATATACTATAGCCGAGGTGATCTTGCACTTGCCTCATCTTCAGAGGATGAAGAAGACAATATCACGTCCGGCAATGCGTCAGAAAGACCACAACTATCTTTACCTAAACCGAAGAAAGCATCTTCGTCCTGAGATTCTTCATTATCATCATCGTAGCAGGCACTGCTGTCAGAATCATTTCCAAAGCCGTCCTGTTGGACAAAGGGGTTCTCTGGCCAGCCTTCATCAAAAGACGACGTTTTACGAATTCTTGTCAGCCTACCATCTCTACGTTGACATGCGATTCACTGTCACCCTCAAAACAACAACGCGGTTCCAGATATCAAGGGTAAACGATATCCGAAAACTCTTCCTGTGTGGCAGGACTGTATACGTGCCCGCGAGCGGCTATTTGGCCTTGTCAAGAGCTTCTTCAGCGATAGGCATCTGTTTACATCAGTTTACAAAATCCAGAATGTATTTCCTAATAGGAGATCACCCCTTGTAAGGAATAGAGCCGAAGTATTGCATTTTGTGGAAACAGCATTCGGTGGCCCTGTGGTGGATCTCTTAGAAACGCTTTTTCCCAACGAGGAAATGCGACGAAGCTTTGAGTGTACCTCCTTCGAGTGGCTCGTCGGGCCTTGTAGCGGAACTTCAAATGGTCCCACTTGTCAAGGACTAGGTAACCGCAGAAAACCTGGCGGCAGTGTTGATTGGCCTTTGCTCTTTGAGCTCAGAACGCCTTTTAAAATCACACCCGAACAAGCGAGAATAGCTCTCGCCAAAGATGCCCTGATCCAAGACGTCTTGACACGAGCGAACCGCTATGTCGTAGTTAACGGTACCGACCCTCAAGCAGATGCAGAATTCTATCTTGTTGGAGCAATAATACAACTCGGCGATTCTATGGTAAATACCGGCACGCAGTATGGCTTCATCACTGCAGGCACCTTTTCATTGTCTCTCGACATGGACCGCCGTCGACCCCACATATTTGAGCATTATCTTAGTGTACCGGCCGAGTTGTTGGTGTTCCGTCAAACGATCAACCGGTACCTGACGACAAACTCCCCTACACATTAGTCGCCGAGATATTATGCCTGTGCCTGATGAGCTTTGAGGATGAGAATTCAGGCAATCTCAAAAACCGTTCACTTGAAGAATTTCAGACCATTGCCGACCGTGTTCTCAAGCAATGGCCGGAATCGTACTGGACTCTCCCAAGTTCTCCAGACCCATCCATCGGCAGTTCTTCATCACGGCCCTCAAGTTCTTCGTCACGGCCGCCCTCATCACGCGACAGAGCATACCATGGCTATCGTGGAGCCATTATTCTCCAAAGCAGAGGCCTTAGGAAGAGCACCGTTCAGCAATCGGAACAATCCCGTCGTAGAGCTCAAGAAGTCCAAAACCAAAACCAGGATGCAGATGAGAATGTGTTTATCAAGACCGATATCGTTGGACTTGAGGCCTCGAACTCGGAAGACGCCACCTTTGAGACGGAATACTTTCCGAGTAGTGAGTCCGGCTCAATTGCTATCCAGACTCCCACTAAGCCGTACTGCACACAAGGCTGCTTGTTGGGCCTTAAAAGAGGCTGGAGACTTGATGAAAATTGCCCCAACGTGAACTGCCATCGCACTTTCAAGGGCAGTACTTTGCATTCCATCGATGCATTCACTGAGAAGATTCAAGAACAACTATTGTGGGATCCGTATCGACTTTGCGAGGCACTCGATTCATTACGCTCGACTATGGACGTGCCATACAGTGAGTTGCGCCTGTGTGGGCGGGTAGGGTACCTCTTTAAACTAGAGCTAGCGGGATTCGGGTATACGTTTGTCGGGAAGGGCATAGCAAATTCGTACTTTCAAGACCCGGAAAACGAAGGCATGATGCACCCTTTGGAACACGAAGGCAACGTTTACCGTCAACTTGACAAGCTACAAGGGAAAGCAATACCTGTACATCTGGGACTAGTAGACTTTCCCACGGGCTATGTGCTCCCGTTTGGTGACCGTATCTTCGAGCTGATGCTTATGTCCTGGGCTGGTGTGCCTGTAGCACCAAGTACTGAGGAGCAAGAAGAAGCGATGGTCGCCGTCTCTAAGATGCGTTGGGATGCGGGTATTAGCCACAATGACGTACGGGAAGATAACTACCTCTGGAACGAGGAGCGCGGTTGCTTTATGATATTCGACTTTAATCTCTCGACTATTCGTGGGCAGCACCCTGGGATGTCGGTAAAAGAGGAGTTCATAGATGCTGATACCCCTACAAAGGGCGCTGAAGCACTGCGCGCTCTTCGTTCATTGGACAACGTGCTTTTGCCGATCGAGAGACCAAAATGACTTCGCCTACCTCTCAGCTTAATTTAAAATTTTGAACATAGTTTTTTTAATATTTTTTATAGCTAGCTAGAATATCCCAGTCGGGCAGGGTTAGGTACAAATATTGGACAGCTCAAGAGAACTAGTTGTGGGGGAGTATCTGAAAGAGGGCGTGTGTTTACGAGCTGAACTGGTCCCGTTCCATGGAAAACTAACTCCCACTCACAGAAATGACAGCTCATAGAAGCACCAGGGGTGGCAAGATGTCATGGATACGCACCTTTAACCTTTGAGATGATTTCTCGTCGATCGCGTAGTGCCAAGTTCGTAAAATCTCCAGCATCTTTTAGGAACTGCCCGTGTATTATCCTGGTGTTTGGAGGCTCTCAAGAGCGACTTGAATGCATATGATGTAGAGGGGTCTTTGAATCGTAGCATAGCTCTTTCCCGGTCGTCAACTTTCTCTTCCTCTGGACTAGTGTAGGTCCCTGTTCGAAGAGAAGAGCTTTTTTTACACCGATAGCGGAGCATCACACCCGGCAGTGCTTTTTCGAGGCCGAGGGATGGTGAGCAAGCAGAGTTCCTGCGTGAAATCCAGTGTGAGTGGCGTCACCTCTGGTGGTTTGTTTGTTGATCTTGAGAATTTTCACGCAGGTGATCGTAGAACACGGTCCAAGCTACTGTTGCCCTATTAATGTCAAAGACTTCCCGCAATAATAAAATACTCACGGTGTAAAACTGGGATTCTGAAGCATGAACATATCGTGCAATTTGTAAAAATGAATTTTGCACTTTCGCCTTGAGTTTCAATTCTACCCGGGCACAGAATACAACTCATAGATACCAAAAACAGACTGGAACCCTTCCCACGTTGCATGAAACCAAGGTGCGGCACAGCCTTATCTGCGCATGCATTCGGAGCCAGCTGGACTGGAAATTTAGACCTGCAATAGCGCTAGTTATCCCAAGTGCGATAGCTTCGCCCACTAGTGGGGATTGCACCACGCTCCCGAGCGCTCCACTGTTATCCGAGCGAGCCTATCCAGGTCTCTGACCAGAAGGAGAAGAACTAGTTGCGTGGTGCTGTGCTGCGCGGAGGTCGACACGTAGCGCAGGCAGGCGTCATTAAAACTGATCTATTTGATCTTTTGTTAGCAGTATTGTTCATGTTGGTTCAAGCCAAAGCACGATTTTGTCATCATGCCTGATCTCGATGTCTATGTGCCGCCGAGACAGTACTACCTAGCGCTCGGGCTCGAAGGGTCCGCAAACAAGCTGGGTGTGGGTATCGTAAAGCACTGCAAAGGTGAACTGGGTCCCAAGAATCGTGCCGATGTTCTGGCCAACATCCGTGACACCTACATTTCGCCGCCCGGTGAAGGCTTCCTGCCTCGAGACACAGCCAAGCACCACAGAAACTGGGTGGTAAGACTTATCAAAGAGGCCTTAAAACTCGCCGATGTATCTCCTGCTGACCTCGATGTCATAGCGTTCACGCAGGGTCCTGGAATGGGTGCTCCTCTCCAGTCTGTAGTCCTGGCTGCACGCACACTGGCACAGCTCTGGAACAAACCACTAATTGGCGTCAATCACTGCGTCGGTCACATCGAGATGGGCCGTGAGATCACAGGTGCCGAAAACCCGGTCGTGCTTTATGTTTCCGGGGGTAATACACAGGTCATCGCCTACTCTGGGCAGCGCTACCGGATATTTGGCGAAACACTCGATATAGCCATAGGCAACTGCCTCGACCGCTTTGCCCGCACCCTAAGGATATCTAACGACCCCAGTCCTGGGTACAATATCGAACAGATGGCAAAGCGGGGTACCAAGTATATACCGCTCCCCTATACCGTAAAGGGCATGGACCTGAGCATGAGCGGTATCTTGGCATATGTTGATGATCTCGCACGGGATCTCAAGAAAAACGCCTGCACGGAGGAGGATCTTTGCTACTCTCTGCAGGAGACCCTTTTCGCCATGTTGGTGGAGATCACAGAGCGGGCAATGGCTCACGTTGGTGCATCCCAGGTCCTAGTGGTTGGCGGTGTCGGCTGCAACGAGCGACTTCAGGAAATGATGGGACTCATGGCGAGGGACAGGGCAGGCTCTGTTTTCGCCACGGACGAGCGCTTTTGCATCGACAATGGCATTATGATTGCCCATGCCGGCCTCCTGGCTTACCGCATGGGCCAAAAGACAGCAATCTTGGACTCGGTGTGCACCCAACGGTTTCGCACGGACGAGGTGCATGTGGCTTGGCGGGACTAAGTGGCGGCTCCAGCTCGTATTTGCGACTAAGTAAATTACGTTGACCATAAGATCATGCCTGAGCTCCTACATATTAATATATATAATAACCCTAATACATTTAAATTTAGATGGGGCCAATTACCAGTTCAGCATCCGAACTCAGTCTTGTTGGCAACGGAGCTGAGCAGCAGAGTGTTGTTTGATATTAATTTTACGGCCATTGTACACACTAGTTATTAGCAGTGCATTAAACGCTGTCTAAATAGAAGTTCCGCTAACAGTCTCCAGGTTGCCTTTTCCCGTAGGTAGTGAAGGCAAATACTTCCGAGATTCTTGAAGAGCCCTTGAACGTGGTTATATCTCCACAGCGCTTCGTTCCATACGGACATCAGCCCTTGTCAAGGCAGTTCTTCTCAAGTGTCGATCACATGCAACGACCAAATAAATTATAGCTCCTCCTTAATAGGCAAGACAGATACCAGGGTATCAGAGACGGTTCTATCTACCAAACTGTGGACAACGGTGCTTTCTGGCATAAGTTCTGAAGCTGCTGTCAATGTCTCGGCAAGTGTGGACAACGGGGCGGGGTCGTCAGTCGCTTGTTTGTGTGCTGGCGCGAGCCACCTCACAAGGCCAAACGTTCGTGCCAGAGACCAAAATAGGAGTTTCATAGGGAGTTTCAGAATACGCCGGTACACGATCCACATCACCACAGCCGCTAGAAACGAGAGCGACGCCATCATGCACCGTCTGTCCCAAGAATCCGCTTCGTCCAGAATCTGAACAAGCCGCCTCGAGCCATTGAGCATGACGTCTACAGCTGTGTAGTTGCTGTCAAGCTCTGTAAGGCTCTTGGTTGACGTGTCCAGCTCGTCGATATTGAGCTCCGACTTCAGCACCTCGTTCCGGGCCATCTGGTGAATGCGCCGCAGGCTCGCAGTGATGCTCTCTGATTTGACCACAGCACGGTCCTCCACGGTGTGTGGCTCGTTCTTTGCCTTTCCAGCGATTGGCATCTCCTCCTCTTTGCCTTCCACTGCATGGAGCTCCTCCCGCTTTTTGGCCCACAATCGCGCACGGTTTCTCCGATAGCTAGCCTGCGCGCCCTCAAGCCTGCGGTATGCCAGAGTAATTTTGTGCTCGAACCGTGCGCATTCTGTGAGCAGTTCCGGGGATTCAGCACCAGGGTTCAGCTCTGCGTTCAGCCGCTGGAGCTCCACGGCATTCCTGAGTGCAGCGAGCCGACTCACAATGACAGTCTCAAGAGTCCGCACGTCCTCTTCAGACAAATTGGCACATGCGAGATCGCCAATGAGGCGCAGCGCTTCGTTGAAGGGCTCGTCAAGCTGAGAGGACATCGCGATGACAAAGTCGACGAGTTTTCGGTTTTACCAATCGTCTCGAGTCGCAGACTCGGCGTGTGCACTCGCCTTTTGAAACGCGTTTGTACATAGATACCCCATACAGCTCCCCGCTATGGAGAGTACTCTGTAAGTTGCGGCGGTACCGTTGGTGCAGTACTAATAAAGAACCATCACGATTCCGTTTCAGTCGGATCGCGACGCACAAATTGCCCTCCATTCGCTGGAGCCGGAACCCGATCTGCGACCGGATGAGTTTAGCAAAAAGCTCTCTACGGACGGCAATCAGTTGCGGGCGCGCTTTGCAGCTACAACCGACAGAACTCTCCGCGTCGGGGTCAACAACTTCATGGACTGTCTAGGGGTTGTGATCGAGTGCATGGCCGAACTTTCCCCTGAAAGCTATAGCTCCGCCTGACCTATGTCAACATTTACTTAGGAGTGGTCCCCAGTTGCGCGCTTACCATTTGCCTGCCAAGCACACCACGCACAGTCACTCACCACAGCCACACACTACACGCAGCCACTCATGGGGAAAACAAGCTTGGCGGTACGAATTGATCTTGTCGAGCGCTTTGTTTATGATCTATCTCGCATTCAGTTTCCCGTCTGTGGTCCATACAACAATGCGCTTTGGAGCATCACTCCTCACACCGCTTTTAAAGACGGCTACACCCTTGATCTGGAGCCAGAAAACGAGCTTTTCAGCGATAACTGTAGTATCCGAACCCTAATTAGCAGGCTGGATGCCTTTTGCCGGAAGCACAAGCTGTCTGACTGCCACGACCGTCTGCAATCGCTGATCCGCGAGTTCTACAGGCTCGAAGACGAAAGGGTGGCCTTGCAGCTGGTGCGAGAACAGGCTAGAGAAACATGAATGCAAGGAATAATCCGGCAGAATGGGGCTATGCATGGGCATGCGGATTCTTCAGTTCAGCAGGCGCCGCAGTGATGGCTGCAAGCTACCAGCGCAACCAGACCCAGTATATATGGTCAAGCTAGCTGTACAATAATCTATTCATAGTGCAGCGGACTCCCGTGGCCACTGCTAGCACGCTACTTAGCACCGTTTGATTCCCAGATGGCTTTGTCTTACTAACACCGGGGCACGATCATGCTGCAATTGACGTTTTCCTATGAAGGAAAGTCTTTGGCGGAAGTCCTACTAGATCTCGCAGTGCGCTTCATCCTAAATTGCCCGCAGGTGGACCTAGGGACAGCAGAGCGCCTGTTCTTCCAGGTTGAGGAGGCGCACTGGTTTTACGACGACTTTGCCCGAGCAGACAACCCTGCTCTTCCCTGGCTCAAGTTCAAGAGCTTCGCAGAAAACCTGTTCAAGACTGTACCACTACTAAAACAGTACTGTAATGACCCAGATGCCGCGGTGCGGACTTTCCAGAGCTACAAGTCGTTAATTCCTGTCCGTGGAGGCATTATCCTCAATGATACGCTGTCAAAGGTTCTTATGGTGAAGGGATGGAACTCCAGCTCGTCGTGGGGGTTCCCGAAGGGTAAAATAAATAAAGATGAGCCGGACGTGGCGTGCGCTATTCGGGAGGTGCAGGAGGAAACCGGCTTCGACATGACACCTTTCGTTGTCGAGGACGAGTTCATTGAAATGAATAGACAGGGAAAAAACATTCGGCTATACGTCGTGTATGGCGTACCGCACACCACCAAATTCGAGACTCAGACAAGAAAAGAGATCTCCAAGATCGAATGGCATGATCTCAAATCCTTCCCCATGTTCAACAAGAAAGCAAACACCTCGGCCAAGTTTTCCTCTGCAGCCCCATTCATGAATGGGCTGAAGCGATATATCTCCCAGAAAAAAGGCCATGCAACTTCTTTATCGTCAAGCGAAGCCAAGGCTTTGAAGAACGTGCTTGGGCCCGTCGAAGGTGCAGTCAGCGACGAAGACGCAGCAAAGAAACTGCTCTCACTGCTCAAAGCCCCTGCCAACGAAATTCCTGGACCTGCGGTACCTCAGGTTACCGATAATAGCCAAACCACACCGAACGACCGACAGATCTTGCTCGACCTGATTAAAGGAGGCGAGAAGTCTGAAAGTAACCAGATCGAAAGTGCTAAAGAAATTATCGATCTATTCCAGAATAAAATGGCCGCGGAAACTGCTTTGAACGAAGAGCCAGCACCAATTGCCCCGACTAGGCACATCTCGGCCCCGGCTCAATCAATACCTGCAGTACCCCCCAATGCAATACTCGGTTCACTACTCACATCACGGAAAACATCGAAGCCGCAAAACACTTCTAGCCTTCTGTCTCTTCTGACTGCCCCGACCCAGGAACCGGTGGAACCGCCTCAAAACGATGGCTCCAAATTCTTGTTGTCTCTTTTGCAAAAACCAGATCTCAACTCTGAGATAGAAGCAAGCAGTCCAGCTTTGGTCGATGGGGCGGCAGCAGAAAACACAGAGAGAGATAATGCCGCCACTTCCAACGCTTTTAGCTTAATGGACCTTTTGAACAAACCTTCGGAACCACAGACCGCATCCTCCAGCTCTAGCGACGATTCACGACAACAGACTACTGACAATAGAGTCGCATATTCCGCCTCTGACACAACGCATGCTGCTACATCTCAGCCTCGAGTTGTGCACGGGAGTCCTACTGGTACATCTCTTCTCGACCTTTTGATACCTACATCAAACACTAGCGAGGTCGCCAAACCGGCTGCAAATGAAATGAAGGAAGAGCCAAAGAACACAGTAGCAACCGATGGAAGCTCGGACGACCGGCTGCTGAATTTGCTTCATCGTAGTGCAGGAATTGGTGCAGCGAACGGCGTGGAGTCCAATCCTGAGCCCCTTCCCCAGACAAGTGCTATCCCTATTTCTCTTCTCTCACTGTTGGACACGAGCAAGCCCACTTCCCACCCTGATAGCTCTAGCGTGACCAATTACTCCGGGGGTCATGACTACCCGAGTGAACACCAGCTCATAGAGTTTTTAGAAAAGAGGACGCGGAAATAGCCAGCCTGTACTTAATGTTGTATATTATTATTCAATTATTCATTGCAGTTAGTTCCTGATCTTTACGCATCAACGTTCCGAACAAGACATTGCATGTGCGTTGACATCTTGGCTGATCGCCGTGCCTTGGCAACAGTGCCTGGGAATCCTTTGCAGATCATAATCTGTATACATCTTGGCAGGGTACTCCTCACGAATCGCGACGCTCCCGCTTACTACACAAGGGGGACCGCGCCAGTTCCAGCTGGGTGAGGGATCCTTTACCCAGCACATTTACCTTGTATCGCCTTACCGCTGACATGTCGGATCCGCGGACTAGGTTAAGGTTAGCCGTCTGTTGGCCCGGCAGCAGTGAGATAATCCGGAGCGACGGGCCAAACTAAATTCGGGTAATAGACTGCTGCTCATCCAGTTTGGACACTTCTAACAGTGTTCAATCAATCGTCAGCCGAGCGATCTTCAGTTGAGCACGCTGGTCGAGCACAACCGGCAGCAAAGCAAGTCGTCATTTCGGCAACCAAGTCGCTTTAAAGCTCTAAATTAACTGGTGACTCTTGGCCGTCTTCAATAAGTAGCTACTAACCTAACTAACTGCATCTCGGTCCTCGGTTGAGGTATTTTGTGTGTGCGTGGGTAAGTGTGGGGGGAGGGGGGGGGGCAGGCGCGCTGACTTTTCAGTGGGGCGTGCAGAACTTGTGCACTGGTAGAGACGATCAGTATCAAAGCGGTCTATTCCAATGGGGCGTACCAAGCTTGTGCACTGATAGAGACGATCAAAAATCGAGTAAATAGAATTTAAGTTTGTGATCTGTCAACCCTAGTTCCTCCGGGTGCTGCGTCAAGCGGCGCCTGCATCCCACGTCACCCTCTCCATCAGCTACCCGGGAAACGGATGCAGTTGCTGTGGCGACTGGGGCAGGTCCTGTCACCCTCGCAGCGACGATGGGCGGCTACATACAATGCATTGAAAGACAGACCAACTTTGACATCTTTCAGCAAAACTTTTAGTACACATCACCACAGAACTAGATTCCTGAGAATTCTGACGCATCGAACGTCACATGGTAGGAGACATGAAGGTATCGCGCGCGCTAACTTATGTAATCCACAGCTAGCCAAAAGGCTGGTGAAAAGCAAACAAACGCCGCAGCTATGGCCCATACTGGTCATGATTGCGTAGCCCAAATAGCGACAAGGGTTTGAGGTTATCCTCCTCTCATTCCTATTATCCAGGGGGGTTCATCGTAATCAGCGTGCACGGCATCGATAGACTTGCATCTAATCACGACCCGCAGGTCAAGGTACTTGTCGGACAATTTCGGCAACGTTTGCAGGAAGCAGTTTCTGGCACTCCGATGAGCTGTCAATCGTCATTCTAGACGGCTGTTGACCTTTATTTACTTGCGGTTCTGCTCTGTTCGATAAGCACCTGGCTGCCGGTGCTCGTGGTAATTACGTACTGCAGTTGTGTTAGGGGCTGAACCCTGCATATACAAAAAGCCGGTAGATGCCCACCCTTCTCCAAGTGCTGAAGGGACTTAGGTTCATCTTCCTTGTCAGAGCACTCCATATCTCTACGCATCTGCGCATATCTTACAGAGTGCTAGATATATCTGCATCCTGTATTCCTTAACATTGGCCTACCCCGTCTAGGCTCTGTGTTATAGGGTGTTATAGTACGGGCGTAGCTCGGAACCTCACGAGGCCTCACATCGCCTTCTCATTGGAAGAACCATATTCTTTCCGCCAGGGCTGGAAAATCTCTACTCCCGTCGTCTCTTGGTGATATTAAAATCACCACAGCAAAGGTCTAGGCAAACATCCTGTCGTTTACTCGACCTCGTCCCACATCTATAGTGTGCAAACTATTTTTTGGCACCGTTCAGCTCTATTGAGATTATTCTTTTCATTAAGCGCACGTTTTTGCGCGGATTTTTTGAACCCGGCGAGCTTACATCATAATCTGGTTACCCCAGTTGTGCTGCACGACATTCAAAGAGAGTTGGTGCCTAGGCAACAAAAATTTTATTACTTGGCGTTGACTCGTCTTACTTTGCGAACCAAACCAGTCGCAACCTTGTCACTGGTGCCATCCCAATAGAGCTTGCCACCCCTGAGCTTTCGCGGTCTAAAAAGCCGGTCTATCTTGGACATTCTTTTGCATATAGCACCACCTGCATTTATCCTTTCTGACACCGACTTCACTGCATAGTCCGGTCATCCTACCTGGAGTGTCATTTTTCTTTAGTGGTGTCTCTCCTTCTCATTGAGGAGACCTTTTCATAAACTAGCCGGATTTCGTGGGCAACGTGTGGTCAAAGAATCATTCACATGGAGAATCCAATTGAAAGGGCATCTGCGGACCTGCTCGCCGAGCTGGTCGACGACATGTACATGAATCTAAAGCGTGACGAACTGTACCATCTGCCAAGCGCCCGCCTTATAGACTCACAGCCGGAAGTCCGATGGGCAATGAGAGCGCCGTTGCTGGGCTTCTTGATGGAAGTTCAGAATATATTCAACCTCAATCAAGCAACGTTTGCGCTGGCAGTGTCGATTCTGGACCGCTATGCTGCCAAAAGAATTATATACAGCCGACACTACCAGTTGGTAGGGTGCGTGGCGCTCTGGATAGCAGCCAAGTACCTGGGCAATAAGCATGTTGTTCCTTCTGTCGGGGAGCTGGCGTACCTGTGTGCTGGCGCATTTGGCCGCTCCATGTTCAAAGAGATGGAGATGCATATCCTGACGTCGTTAAACTGGGAAATCTACTCACCGACTAGCACGGACTTTGTCGATCTCATGGTAGAGCGGGTTAAACACGATCCCCGCTTCCATCATGGGCTCGACAAGGATCTCTACTGTGCAGTCGCCCGCCACATTTGCGAGTGTGGATCATTCAGCCGTCGCTGCTTGGACTTTGTCCCGAGCATGCTCGCTGCCTCAGCGCTGGAGTTGGCATGCGTGGTGGTTGACACCTGTAAGGGTGAAAATAGACACCTTCTGGAAGTTGGGGGCAGCAAGGATTGCTTCGATGCGCTGGCCGCTGCTACTGCTTCTCCCCCCTCAGAAGTGAAGGATCGCAGAAACCAGTACAATGACTACGATGTGCCTGGGCTCGTGGCCCAGTTTGTCGAAATTAGTCGCACTATTGATGCGGTAGGTTCCACCTCAACTATGGTCGACTGCGTTACTCCTAGTGGTTCGGACTTTAGCGTGGATTCACCATCATTTAACGATTGGACGCCCCCATCCCCTCTCCCTAACATGAACCCCAAGGGCCTTTTTGCGATGCCCATAACCCCTGATGACGAGCCTCGAATGATCGAAAAGGGTGACCTTCATGATTGTCGTTACTTGATGGCTCGCAACAACGAAATAATTTGGTAAATATAAAAAATGCTAACTGTAATCCAACATTTTCCGCGGCTATGTTCGATGTTGCCGCGTTTGGTCTGGTGGTATAATATCCGATTATATAATATGCGATTTGCTTTTGATATGCGTGACGCAGGAACCAATTAGTGCCATTTAACACCACTGAACCAACTCCCTGAAGCTACAACAATTCTTCCCGAAACCAATTATTTTGATAGGCTATTTTGGTGGTGTGTACCGAATACTTAAGTCGAGAGTTGCATGGCATCAAAGTACTCAGCCGTATACCTTATCTGTACGACACAGGCGTGACCGATAACTGACATGCAGATTCCCGCATAGGTGTGTCCAAGGTATAGTTACACTCTAAATCAATGCCCTTAGTTAGGTCAATTCAACCCCACGTATTCGTACTGATGTGTACTGCCTGTTTTGACTTTGCTCTCCGTCATGAAACCTTAACAAGAGCCTTTTCCGTAGCTTTGATTGCAAAATGACTCAGATTGCTCGCAATCAGATCGCTCGCAAAGCTGCGCACAGGTCTGTCTAGCCGTACGTGCCAGTATTTGGTGTTCCTATCCTCATCCATGCCATGAAGCGGTGCAGAGCATATTTTTCAGACTAGTACGTGATGAAAAAAAAAAAAAAAAATGACCATCACGTGGCGTCTTGATGCCGCTTTATCAGTGCTTATACACTCGCAGTTGGTGTGAAACATGACAAAGCAGGGGCAAAGAAACGAAGCCAAGAATAAAATAATGGTGAGCTCCGGTGGATACAAATAAGTTAAAAAAAAGAGCCATAACAATGGCAGTACTACTTCAGGTACCGCCTGTCGCTTTCACACCAAAAAACAATTTATTTCATTAGGGCTGCATGACCGGCGATCTTAAGTTTTTTTGTAGGCGGCTGAAACCCGCAGAGCTATAGAGAATGTACCCTCACGTAATGCTTTTTTTGGCGGCAACTGTAGTCTCTATTTAGCAAAGGTATCATATAAGCAAAACGTAATAGCAACCATGATTTATGGCTTGTATCGCATATGATGCCCAGACCAGCGCCATCTTGTCCTTGTGCCCTATGGCGGGGTTGTTCGATCGTCAAAACCGTTCTCAAGACAACGTGCATGTGATGACTAACTCTAGCCGTACTTTGCAGAGGTAAATTGAGTCGCCAAATTGAAACCATAAACCCACAAAGTGACTATGAACCGCTAATCAGGAATGTATTAACTCCTTGAACCTCCTGTTTCTCTACCTCGTCGTGCCGAAAGCAGCACGGTAACGCGCAATCTCGTCAATCGCTCTGCCACGTATTGCGCGGGCAGTAGGGTAAGGGTACTAGATCGCTAGGTGTGTGCATGAAAGGCTCAAATTAGCCCAGTTACAAGGGTGCGGGCCAAACGATGCGAAGTAAAAAAAAATATATGGTTTTGTACATACTGAATAAAGTGTAGAGCGAGGCTACGAACTGATCTTTGCAGCCCAATTCAATGCGCGGGCGTTGCCCACCCATCGCAGTGTGCGGAGGCAAAAATATTTTGCGCCTGTGGCTTATGACATCAGATGCATTGCAGTCTCCATCCTCATCATTTGGCGCCCCTGCGAGCTGCACTGAGTCATCATCTGTGCATAACCAAATGGTGACAAATTTTAGTATACAATTACCTCAAGTGCTGCGCACACTTGGCATTCATGGTCGCGACCCGCCGGCGAAGCATGGTTGTATCGCCTCTGGACACGAAAGGCGGTGCTGATGCTACCCAGACAATTGGCCACCAACTAACAAGTAAGGAGGACGAAAATAGCCAGCTCATATCGTCATGTGTGGAAATTCTCAAACCACTCTACCCTCTGGGGATGACGACAAAGGAGTTAAGCGGCGCATTAGACGAAGCGCGTCTGAAGAACCCCAGCCTGCCTGTTATTACCTCTTCAGTGCTCTCTTCAAAGCTCAACTCATTTTTCCGCCGTTTCCACAGCGACGCCCCCCAGCCGTCCCTTGCCCAGCTACGAAATCTTCCACTAACACGCGAAGCTAGTAAAGACGGCCCTAAACGACTTGTTTACAAATTCGCGCGCGTTGTGGAGACCGGCGACAGGTCCCCACGGGCACCCTCTGGCGACGCGAAAGTATCCGGGACGAACGAAGAGGAGGATGTAGATGGAGGCAGCGTTTCGGACTCGTCTGTGGTTTTCGAGTCTGAGTCCGAATCAGTCTCGCCTCCTCCTCAGCTGGAGACTGAGGACGTTGCTGGGGCCAGATCGTTCCCCGCAGATACGAAGCGAGAGCCGGAGCCGAGCGTGAAGCTTTCCACGCCTGCTCTGACTCCTGCAGATAGTGCCTCTGAGTTCGAGAAAGAGTCTTCTGAGATGCGTGCCTGCGCCACATCTGAGCGTATAGGTTTGCGGCGATCCGAGCCAGCAACCCCACCGTCACACGGGGAGGAGCCCATGCGCAAGAAACGGGCGACAAAAAACTCTGTGAATCTGTACTATGACATGGTTGAAGTGCAGCAAATGAGTCCAGCAGTACCCCTTCTTTCTGCACCGCAATCGCCCCGGTGGGGACTCGATTTCAGCGAGGACCTAGATACACCCGAGGCACTCACCTTTGAGGAGCTTGATACCCTGGTATGCTAGTCTGCTATGCTAGTCTGCTAGATGCTTCAGTCATCCTGGCCGGAAGGTCTATTATTTATTGCTGTCTATAGCTATTTAAAGCGCAACACCGTGTTCTAAACGTGATTTTACTGCCGTGACCACGCCCAGCCAATTCAGCTGTAGTAGCCCGGATGCAAGAACTCGAGCTGGGATAACAGTTCCGGCGAGCGTCCCTCAGGCTTGGTGATGATGAACCCCATAGTTCTCTTTAAACTGGACAGAAAGTTTTCGTCTGTAAGTCGCTTGGCCAGTGGGTCGAGAACGGCTTTACACACGCGCGCGGCGTTCAGTCCGTTTGCATTGAGGTTGCCGACAATAGTCTCGACGGTCACCGGCTCCTCATTCGCCCGCCACGCGTCGTAGTCTGTGACCATGCACACCATCTGGTAGGGGATCTCTGCCTCGCGGGCCAGTTTAGCCTCAGGGAGCACGCTCATGTTAATCACGGTGCCTCCCCACGATCTATAGAGACGAGACTCGGCACGCGTGGAGAATTGGGGACCTTCCATGCACACAAGCGTGAGATCCTCATCTCCTTTGGGGCACAGGAGGTCGCCACCCTCCATGGCCTTGCTGGCGTGTTCGGCAATGAACTCGCGGAGCTCCCCGTCAAACGGCTCGCCAAACCCAGCGTGGCCCACCAGACCCTTTCCGTAGAACGTGGCCGGCCGGATACCCTTTGTACGGTCGATAATCTGGTTCGGCAGCACAAAGTCGCGAGGCTTGGCCTCGATTTGCAGGGATCCCACGGCGCTAAAGGCGATGATAGCACGGACGCCGAGGCTCTTGAGAGCGGCAATGTTGGCCTGTGCCGGAACCGTGCTCGGCGTGAACTCGTGGTTAACACCGTGTCTGGCCAAAAATGCCACGTACTGGCCGCTGGGCGTCTGCGCCACGGTGATAGGGGACGCTGGCTTGCCCCAGGGGGTGTTGACGGATAACTCGGCTACAGGCTCCAGGTCATCAAGCTTGTACAGGCCCGTCCCGCCAATAACACCGAGGCCCACTGGTTTGTCGAAGTGGGTGGGCAAACTCATTGATTCAAGCAGAAGGATAACAAAATGGCCACTTGAATTAATGATGCGCTCCTAACCCTGCATTGTGTTTTAGGTATTGACATCGATAGCACAAGTAATGACGCCACAATCACCTTGTGGGCAGCGCGTTGCCCAATCGTACGTCCCAAATTAGCACTCTGCCCTCAGCTCTATAGGGTAAATTGCAATACGTAGAGAGCCGGCGCATTGCTCCGTCCTGCAATCGAGACGCCAATGCACGTGATGAAGCGATGGCACAGCGCTTGACACGAACTGGTTGCGGTCGGCTAGTGTACGACGCCCAGATGCCTAGCGAAGGTTTCGAATAGTGAGACTCTAACCGGGCCTGCCTGCAGGCACGAACCCGAACCCTTTGTCGTTCCAGCCAGTTTCAGTGGAGCACGTGCTTTGATTAACGCTCTCAGGTGATTGATACCACCAGCGACGCGTGGCTCTATCCGCTACTATGGTTGACCTACCACTCGGCTACGCGCGCGCCCTGGCGGCCCGCGTCAAGCGGCTAGGGGGCCGGAGTCGGCTCCAATTTCTTGTATTCCTCCACGACACCTCGAACCACCTCGCGGGAGTTGTCGAATTCCTCCAAGCTATCTTCGAACATTGGCTGTTTCTTGTATTGGTCGATGAAAGCCTGGCGGCCCCTGAGACGGTCAAACTGATCAAGAGTCCGCTGGAACAGATTCGCGACGGCGGTGTGGTTCGCTAGGAGCAACCCACTGAGACGGGTAGGGCTCTCCATATACGGAGACCGCTTCGCCAGTACCAGCTGTAACGACGCGGGCGCGCCCGGTCGAAACGTGGCCAGATGCCGGTCCCGAATTCGCAGTAGCGACTTGTGAATGTCGACAGGGTCGACGTCTCCCTGGATAATATTAAGTAGACTCAGATAGCATGCGTTTTTCGATTGGCCTGTGCTGAGCATGCGGTGTTTGGGCTGCAACAGTCGCCGCATAATATCGAGCACCGTCGTGCGCCGCACAAACTTGGCCGCTTCGGGCGTGCTTGTGAACGGCGTGTACGCGGTCATGAGAAAGTGGCACTCTGGGAACGGAATCAGTGAGGCCAGGATCGATGTCAGGTCGTTGTAGAGGTACCCCGGGTACCTAAGGGTGGCTGTGGCGGCGCTCATGATGGTGGATACCAGCTGGTTTGTCTGCTCCAGCGACGGCGAGTCCACGTTCAGTGTGTCGGCTGCAATACGCATAAGCGCACCATTGTCCAGCACCACCGCCGCGTCCGCATAAAGTGCCAGTCGTTTGAGGGTGAGCACGCTATTATACGGCTGCACTACCACGTCGCTGACCTCGCCAGACGCAGGAAAGACTGAGTACGTCTGGACGATTTTCTTGGGGAAGTGGTCATTGATCCGCTCCAGTAGCACCGACCCCAGACCCGACCCGGTGCCTCCCGCAATCGAGTGCAGCAGCGTGAATCCCTCCAGCGAGTCTGAGCCGTCAGCCTCGCGATCCAGCATGTCCAAGATGTCGTCCATCACCGCTTCGCCGGCATGATAGCCTGCGGCCCAGTTGTTGCCGGCGCCGCCCCCATTGCGCGACACAAATACGTTCTCGGGGTTGTACATCTTGCCGTGTGAACCGGTCTGGATGCTGTGGACGACGCGCGGCTCCAGGTCGATCATGACCGCGCGCGGTACGTACCGCGTGTCGTCACTCTGATAGAAAAACACATCTTTGCGGTCGAGCCCAGGCACTACGTCCGGCTCAAGCGTACCGTCGGGCGAAATGCCATGTTCTAGACACAGCTGGCGCCAAAAATTGTCGCCAATCTGGTTCCCGCACTGCCCGGCTTGTACCGTGATGAGCTCACGAGGCATTCCTGATGAGTCCCAGTTTGCACGTCTACGTAGCTATAGCCCAACTATCAGAGCCGCTTTCGATGTGATACGACGTCGAAAACGCGCACCGCGTCTTTCACCTTTGTCACAGATTGCCATTTTCACACTAAGCAGTGGCTACCCCGGATTTACTTAGGTAGCCCCCCACCATCGATAACCGATGCTACACCGAGCCAGCGTAGGCATGTTTTTGCACACGCGACGGGTCGTGGCCACGCACAGAGCCCACCTGGGGCGCGTCCTGGCAGCCAACGTACTGCCAAGGCGCTGCTACTCCGTAGAACTCGAAGAAATGCGAGCTGCAGCTGAAGACTTTTGTCGCCAGGAGATCCCCGAGGAGCTGGCCGCAGCGACCGACGCCCAGAACGCATTCCCCAATGAGTTGTGGCCGAAGTTTGGCGCTGCGGGGCTTCTGGGGATCACTGCGCCAGAGCAGTTCGGTGGCCTAGGTCTGGGGTACTCGCATCACTGTGCAGTCCTCGAGGAGATTTCCAGGGCCAGTGGGTCGATTGGCCTCTCGTACGCGGCGCATTCACAGCTCTGCGTCAATCAACTGAGTCTACATGGCACTCCTGAGCAACAGGAGAAGTGCCTACCTGAGCTGATCGCTGGGACCAAAATTGGCGCCTTGGCCATGTCTGAGCCCAACGCGGGCTCCGACGTTGTGAGCATGAAAACTACAGCCGCCAAGGTAGACGGCGGCTATCTACTGAATGGCACTAAGATGTGGATCACAAACGGGCCTGACTGCAGCACCCTCGTGGTCTACGCCAAAACAGACCCTGCGGCCAACGCCCGTGGCATCACCGCATTCATCGTCGACAGCTCATCTCCAGGGTTTTCGGTTTCGCGCAAGCTTGACAAGTTTGGCATGCGTGGCTCTAACACCGGTGAGCTGGTGTTCGAGGACGTGTTTGTGCCGGAGGCCAACGTGCTCGGCGACGTGAACCGCGGCGTCTATGTTCTGATGGGTGGGCTCGACTATGAGCGTCTTGTATTGGCAGCCGGCCCCATAGGTCTCATGCGACGTGCTCTTGATGAAACCCTTCCCTACGTGAACCAGCGGTCCCAATTTGGCAAGCCCATAGGCGATAACCAGTTGCTGCAGGGAAAACTGGCAGACATGTACACCAAGTACGCTGCATCAAAGGCTTATCTGTACGCTGCAGCGGCTGAAGCTGATCGCGGCAACAAAGATACTCGCGACTGCACTGGCGCAATTCTGTATGCCGCTGAGCGAGCCACCGAGGTATGCTTGGACGCCGTCCAGTGTCTGGGTGGTATGGGCTATGTGATGGAGACAGTACCCCAACGTCTGGTACGAGATGCCAAACTGTACGAAATCGGGGCAGGAACCAGTGAAATCCGGCGGATGGTCATTGGCCGGATATTTAATAAAGAGTACCAGTAGGGTCGTATTTCACTTGCACAGGGACTAGGCGTGCTGCCAAAGTTGCTGTGTCTGTTTTGTTACATATCTGCAGATTCAAAGTGCTCTTGTGATCGATTTGGCATTTTCGGTCGCACGTTCCCTTGGAGCTTCCCCAGAATGAAACTTGCCCCGTGCGCTATGACGTCACTCTGCACGTAGATAGCATGTGCAAGGAGACCCGTTTGGGGAGGGCTGCACTGCACGCTTTGGGATAGAAAGCCTGCATCTTCCCAACAGTACTTAGGTGCGCTCCCATCTGCCAGCCGTTCACGCACTTCCTTAGTATGAACAGAGTGTCTTTGTCGGATGGCGTCCACGCATTGTGGGATCACCCAAATCTCAAATACACCAGCCCAAGTGCTAGTGCGCAGCTGTTTGGCAGCGGGCTGTTTGGTTCATTGTCCCCAAAGAAGCAGGAAATAAGTACCAACACTGGCATCCAGCTTTCGGGGCGCCAAAGTGTGTTTAATCCCGCACCCGGTACACTGCCATCGCCGAAGCCTCTCGTGAAAGAGGCAGGGGCATCCGCTGGAGGGGCGTCCACCACTGTACCTTCGCTTGGTGGCAACGGCAACGCGTACCTGCCCTCTAGGGACTCGCTAAGCGTGTCGAGCGCTGAGAGCGTAAACGAACCGGCCTCGCAATCTTTCAGCCCCGTGAATGGTTCATCTATGGAAGCCCAAGTGCTATACTCCAAGTACACCGAGCTGGAGAAGCGGCTGCTTGTTCTGCGGGCCGAGCAGATGTCGCTAGCGGAGCAGCAGGCGCAAATTGTGCGGTCTCTCATCGAATGCAAGCACCCCTACGGCGACATCAGTACCCATAGTACTGGTCCTCACCGTAATGGGCATACTAATGGACATACTAATGGACATGTCAATGGTAGCGGTTACACCAACGGTTACGGCTCCAGTACTAGCTCTGGTGTCCCAGGGTGGCACAGCCAGATCAAGCCTCACCCCGGCTCCCAGTCTTATGTGCCTCCCAGGTACGCAACTGCACCTGCACATTACTCTAAGGATCTTTCCTTTTACGGGCTGAGCCACGGCCGCGACGTGTACTCGGAAGGCGCCGTGGGGCCCAACCAGTTCACCGGCGAGCTCACCAAAGACGAGCTCGTGGCCAGGCTCGTTGAGGGCAAAAAGGAAGACTACCGACGCATTTTCATTCCTGGTCGGGGATGGGCGTCGCGGCATAAGCTGCAGCATGAATTGGAGATCTCGGACGACGAGCTCCAGACTCTCGCAAACCAGAGCCACAGCTGAATAGTGGCGTGGCTCTTATATACGTTACAGTTGACACTTGATATTATGATAGGCACATGGTACAAAATCTCGGATGCGGCCGCGGCCACAGCTGAATAGCAGACATGTCTTAACATACGTTGAGTACAGTTAAATATTTACAATAGGTTGAACGCAATGCAAACCCCAGCCGTGCTCTCTAGGTCACTCGGCCTTCTTCTTGCTGGCGTTGGCCTTGCGCAGCGCGTCGCGCTCGTTGTAGATGCGCGCCGTGAACGGTCCCTCGAACTTCAGAGCCAGCGAGTACATTCCCCACACAAGGCTCGCCAGCACAAGCCCAATAGCCTTTGCCGAGTATAGCGAGTACCCCATAAAGCTCAAGTACGACCCCACATACATGGGGTTCTCCACAAAGTTGAAAGGGAAGCCCGTAACGCGCTCCTCCATCAGAATCCCGAAATAGTCGCCCAGGTAAGTTCCAGTGACGCCCAGCACCCACATCGAGGACAACGTGAGAATGTTGCCCACCCCCATCAGGGCAATGCCTAGGTAGTGCACAGCAGGTTTCGCGAGCGCCGGCGCCACGGGCTGCGTCTCGAGCGCACTGTGGAATACGTAGTCGCGGTAGAGGCCGAGCACGAAAATCGTGATCGCCAGCAGGTAGCAGCCGCCGTACTTGCCTGCCACCCTCGAGATAGCGCCCAGGCGGAACTCGAGCTGGGCAGCGAGGTTCCAGAAGATCGGATTGAATGCAATGCATTGGGCCGCAAACAGGACTGTAGGCGTAATCTCGTACGGCACATTGCTGTCCAGCCACGCCTCGTCAATATCAATCACCGCCATACTATATGAACTACTGTACTTTGGTGGTCAGGGTGCCCTCGCCCTGCCATCTGTCGAACGCCGCCCTGACCCTGGCAATGGCCAGAGGTGCGCCCTGACCTGCGACGCGCTGGCTGTCTCGCAGGGAGGGCTGGCCTGCGGAGTGCTCGAGCGCAATGGACGCGGCTCGGCTCTCGACACACGCGCTCTTTTTCGCAGCCCAGCCCGCGTGGCGACTGCCGGAACATTTGCGCGCACGTGACGCCAGGTGCCACAAGACACCGGCAAGGCCTCGATCCATCCTAACTATGGCGTCCAAGATGCAGGTTGACTCGGGCGAGACCATCGACGAGGGTCTGTACTCGCGGCAGCTGTATGTGCTGGGTAAGGAGGCGATGCAGAAGATGGCGACGTCGAACGTGCTGATAGTGGGCCTGGGCGGCGTGGGCGTGGAGATCGCCAAGAACGTGGCGCTGGCCGGGGTCAAGTCAATGGCGATCTGGGACCCCACGCCGGCGTCTGTCGAGGACCTTGCGAGTCAATTCTACCTGACGGAGGCCAGCATCGGCCACAGCCGCGCCAGCGCATCGCTGCCCCGGCTCCAAGAGCTGAACCAGTACGTGCCTGTGAGCGAGGCGACGGGCGACCTCAACGACATCGTCAAGAACTACCAGGTGGTGGTGGTGAGCGAGGTGTCGGTCGCGCAGGCGGCCGCTCTCAACGAGACGTGCCGCGCCAGCGGCGCACGATTCATCTGGGTGGCCACGCACGGCGTCGTGGGCCTGCTTTTCAACGACTTTGGACCTTCGTTCTCGGTGATCGACACCAACGGCGAGGAGCCGCTCGCCGGCACCGTAGTTGAGATCGACGAGGACGGCGAGGTGTTTGCGCCGGATTCCGGCCGCCACGGTCTCGAGGACGGCATGCAAATCGAGCTCAGCGAGGTGGTCCCAGCCAGCCTCAATGGTGTCTACCGTGCCGCTGTCAAGGGCCCGCTGTCGTTCAGCATCGGGAGTCTGCCCGCCAAGTACGAGCATGGCGGCAGCTGGAAGCAGGTCAAGGAGCCACAGACCCTGCACTTCAAGCCTCTCAAAGAGCAGCTTGGCCATCCTGACTACTTCCTCACTGACTTTGCTAAATTCGATCGCCCGCCACAGCTCCATATCGCGTTGTGGGCCGTCAACACGTTTAAAGTGAAGAACTCAGGTCTGATGCCGCGTCCGTACAACGCTGGCGACGCCGAGCAGGTTTTCGAGATTGCCAAGGAACTTTCTAGCCAGTACCCCGACGTTCTGGGCGAGGCCCAACTGGACGAGAAGCTTGTCAGGCAAGTGGCCTACCAGGCCCGCGGCAGCGTTGCCCCGGTCAACGCCGTCATTGGCGGTATGGCGGCCCAGGAAGTTCTCAAGGCCGTTTCTGGCAAATTCATGCCCGTCCACCAGTTCATGTTTTACGACGCGCTGGAGACGATTCCGAAACACGTTTCCGAGAGGGATGCGGCCCCCGCGGGGTCGCGATACGACGGGTACTATATGGTGTTCGGCCGTCCGCTCGTGGACAAAGTGTCAAACCTCAAGGTGTTCCTGGTTGGCGCGGGCGCTATTGGCTGTGAGGTTCTTAAGAACTGGGCACTCATGGGACTGGGCACCGGTCCATCGGGCCACATCACGGTAACCGACAACGACACGATCGAAAAATCAAATCTCAATCGCCAATTCCTGTTCCGCCAGGGCGATGTGGGCCGTCCCAAGTCCACGACCGCAGCACTGGCTGTCACGGAGATGAATCCGGACCTGGCTGGTCATTTCACCACGCTTCTCGACAAGGTCGGGCCAGATACTCAGGCTATCTTCAACACGCAGTTCTGGACCGGTCTTGATCTCGTCACCAATGCTCTGGATAATGTGGAGGCACGCACCTACGTCGATCGTAAATGCGTGTTCTTCCGCAAGCCGCTCATCGAGAGTGGCACCCTAGGCACCAAGGGCAACGTGCAGGTCGTGGTGCCCGACGTAACCGAAAGCTACTCGTCATCCCACGATCCCCCTGAACGGGGCATTCCACTCTGCACTATTCGTAGCTTTCCTACCAAAATCGACCACACGATTGCTTGGGCAAAGGCCCTTTTCCAGGAGCTGTTTGAGGAGTCGTGTCAGAACGTGAACCAGTATTTGACGCAACCAAACTTCGTTGAGAGCACCCTTAAGCAGAGCGCAAATCAGAAAGGTGTCCTGGAGACCATATACTCGTATCTGGTCGAAGAGCGCCCTCTCACGTTTGACCAGTGCGTAACTTGGGCCCTGAGGCAGTTTACCAAGTACTACCGTGACGATATACTCCAGCTGCTCTATAACTTCCCTCCTGATGCCACCACATCCTCGGGGGCCTTATTCTGGGCCCCTCCCAAGCGTCTGCCCAAGCCCGAAACTTTCGATATCAACAATCCGGACCACTTTGAGTTTCTGGTGTCGGCATCCAACCTACGGGCTTTTAATTTTGGGCTCAAAGGAGAAACGAACCCTGACATTTTCACCTCGGTGGTTGAGAAGTACAAGTTTCCCGAGTTTACCCCTAGCTCCTCGGTGAAAATCAAGGCCAGCGATGACGAGCCTGATGCCACCGACAATGCATCGCCCGAGAAAGACGAGCTGGTTACGATCGCTGAGAAGTTGCCGCCACCGTCGTCGCTTGCGGGCTTCCGCCTGCATCCCGTCGACTTTGAAAAGGATGACGACTCCAACTTCCACATCGACTTTATTCATGCTGCCTCGAACCTGAGGGCAGACAATTATAGAATCGAACTGGTGGAGCGGTCCAAGACCAAGTTTATTGCTGGTAGCATTATTCCTGCTATTGCAACAACGACTGCTTTGGTCACTGGTTTGTCGACGCTTGAGGCGATCAAGGTTGTGGAAGGAAAGGTGCTCGAGGACTTCAAGAACGGCTTCGTAAACTTGGCCCTTCCCTTCTTTGGCTTTTCCGAGCCAATTGCTAGCAGCAAGGTCAAATACAATGGTGGCAAAACTATTGACAAGGTGTGGGGCAGGTTTAACATCGGTAACGTCACGCTACAAGAACTGATCACCTACTTCGAGAATGAGCACGGGCTCGATGTTTCAATGATCGCCTCAGAGACGTTGCTCTTGTACGCTTCATTCCATCCTCCAAAGAAGGTAAAAGAGCGGCTTCCTTTAAAAATTTCAGAGGTGGTCGAACTAATCTCCAAGAAGCCAATTCCTGCCGGCGAGAAGTCCCTTACATTGGAGATCTGTGCTGATGACCAGGACGGCGAAGAAGTAGACGATCTGCCGTTTGTTGTGGTGGACTTGGAAAAATAGGTCACTAGCTAGCCACTTGCTGTATAAAAAATTTGGCTACACTAATTTGCAGTCGTTGATCGGTGGTGAACTGGCTCGACGTGCTAAACCAGAGTCGCCAATTCGATAACAGAATCGGCAAGCTCGGCCACATCTTGTTGGTGCGTGACCACAATGGTCGTACACTGGGCAGTAGTTCTGAGATGCAGGAGCAGCTTCTTGATGCACGTTTTACTTTCGGGGTCCAGCGAGGCTGTGGGCTCGTCTAGAACCAGGATATCAGGTCGTCGCATTAAGCCACGGGCAATCGCCAACCGTTGGAGCTGGCCATTTGATAGAACGCACGACTTTATTTTCGTGTCATATCCGTCGTCCAAAGCTTCAATAAAGTCTGCAAGTCCACATTGAGCACACACCTCTCTAGCAAGTCTTAGATTGAACGGCGACAACATGGGAATATCGTTTGGCACGCAGCCGTAGGACAAGTTTTCCAGAATCGTACCGTCAAAGAAGTGGCAATTGGCTTGTTCGACCAAAACGAGTTTTTGGCGCAACTGCAACATGGAAATGCTCTTGACATTTATCCCTTCGAGCAGAATACACCCCTCGTGTGTAATGTCAAAGCGTTCCAAAAGCTTGCAAATTGAAGTCTTGCCACTGCCCGAAGGACCAGTCAGGGCACAAAGCTGGTTTGGAGATATTATTGCCGATACTGGTTCAAAAATGTCCTTTCTACGCACTCTGATGGCGAGTTGTTCGAATTCAATCCTTTTCATTTCACCCAGCTTCCGGGGTGCTCCGGGCGTATCGTTTTGCGACAGGGTATATGGGGTTGGTTTCCTATTGTCTAGCAGACATACTAGCCGTTCTGTCACTTCAAACCCATTTCCAACCTCGGATATTGCCCTTGAGATGCCCTCTACAATGGTCAGAGTAAAAATAAGAAGTGAGAATACTGCCAACGCTCTTTCCTCCGTGTACTCTCCGATGGAAATAAGCTTCATACCGTACCATAAAATAATTCCTTGCATAAGGGGTGTGAAAATTTGTATAAAACCGTATCCGATTCCGGTTTTTAGAGCAGTACGCACAGATGCTTTCCATAGCGCTCCCTCTTGTCTCAAGTATAGCTTGCAAAAGTATTCCTCCAAGTGGTAGGCCTTTACCATCCGAAAACTGTTGACAATTTCCTGGAAGGAGGCGACCAAGCCAGCGCGGCAAGCTTCCCTCTTGCTGTGCAAAACCGAAACGGTGTATTTGTATAAAAGTGTCGCCAATATGAAGATAGGTGTAAGGGAGATCCCAATCAAGGAGAGCTTCCAACCGCGCGATAGCGACCATATGAGCCCCATGGACCCTACTGTCACCATCTTGACGTGACCAGACCAGTATAGAGTGAACAGCTGAGAGCATTTTTCAATATCCAACGATAGTATCTTTCGATAATCTGACGATAGATGTGGTGGTAGGTCATTAAATTCCAATAGTTCTGACGCCAAAGTGCGTCGCATATCCAGCTGCCAGTTCTCGGAAAATATATGAAGTAGAATCTGGGTGTAACTCAGTAACCCGTCAACTAATGCACATAACAGAACTAATAGGCCCCACAAAGTCGGGAAATTTGTGTTGTTTGGCAAAAGCTCATCCAAAAGTCGGGAAAGCACAAAGGCAAATACTGGGCTCATCGCTGCTTGGGCTACAACAAACGCGTAGCCTACTACAAAAAACCACTTTTGTCTTACTGTTTTGAAAATGCGTCTTGTTTTCCTGAAACCGGTCCGATGTATTACAGGCTTTACTTTTTCGCTCTGAGCCTCAATGTCTTCAAGCATCGGGCTGCAGAGTGTGGTCACTTCTATACCACAATCATCTTTATCTCTTGTATCGGCGAGCATAGCCTTCAATGGTTCTTGCTCTGTTTGGCCCTTCAAATTGTGTGCCAAACTCTTGACCTCTTCGTGCTCAAGTTCTGTGGTCGTACCATCCTGGATGCGAATAACTCGGGCATCGTGTGGGATCAGAGCATGCTCATGAGTTATCACCACTGTAGTTTTCCCCGCACGTATTCTTTGAATTCTTTCGAGTAGTTTACGCTGAAGGGGGAGGTCCATAGCGTTGGTGCATTCATCTAGTACCATGATAGCGGCATCGCTCATCCATGCTCGACAGAGCAGAATCCTCTGCTTTTGACCACCGCTCAAAGGGAAACTCCCCAATGTCTGTATTCCGTGAGGCAGGTCGTATACAAATTCGGCGCACATGGCATGAATCGCAGCGTTGATCATAGAGTCTGGAACCAGTGACGGGTTTCGAGAGCCGATGCGGATGTTCTCGACGATGGGGATATCAAAAAGCCCGGACTGGCCCACCATATAAACATTTTGGAATAACCAAGTTTTACAAATAAAATCAATTGGTATGCCACCTATCAGTATTTTGCCGCTTTTGCACGTGTACTGTCCAGTCACCAAAGCACCCACAGTGGACTTGCCACACCCCGAGGGACCAAGCACGTATATGGTTTTCCCACCGTCAAAGTCCATGTGAACGTTGTTGAAGACGAGTCCAGGTCGAGAAGGGTACTCAAATGACACCCCAGAAAACGTTACCGAGGGCACTTTTGATTGAGGTATCATTCCGATTGAGAGACCCGCACCAGTCTCGCTTGAGGAAAAAAATTTGTTTAATCGCTGTGCAGATACCACCCCCTTTTGCAGTTTGACTATTAGATCAAGGAGGCCTTGGATCGATCCTGCTGCAGTGAGGCAGGACCATAGTACCGTTACTACAACGCCAACGTTCAGACCGTGCTTTCTGATCATGAAAGAGCCGAAATAGAGGCATTGCAAAAACATCAACAGCAGAAAGAATCTCGATGCGGCACATTGTAGCATAGCAAGCCTCCAATACGCGAGAGATGCGTCCCTGTATTGCGACCATAGCTTTGACAGAGTCACAAGTTCCCACGTCTCGCGCTGGAATATTTTTACAGTGCTCAGGGATATTGAAATGAAGTTTACTCGGTCGCTTGCGTCATCCTGAATTGTTTTGGTTTTGTCGATGTATCTGGCTACACGTGGGGCGATGAATACAGTTATGAGTACCACGAAGGGAATACCAGCTAAACATACAAGTGTTACTGCCCATGAGTAAACAAACGCCACCACTAGACTGCTCAGTGTGCTTGCAGAGTATAGCATTGTCTCGTATATTTCAATGCCGGCTGCGCTCTCCAAATCTTGGATATCCTTGTAGAAGTTGAGAGCTTTACCGCTAACCGAATCTGCCGAATCGAACCAGCTGTTATCTTTGGTCATAAAGGCCCAATATAAACGCTTCCGTGCTCTGTGGCCCTGTAAGTAGCCGATATACGACCAAGTCGAGAACGACAGCCAGCTGAAGACCATTGTCAAAGGCCCGAGTACCAATAGGCCAGAACAGTACCTCAAGACACTGTCCATGAACTCTGCGCTCGTAACTGTGGAAGCACTGTATCTGGCGAGCATAGTGAACACTCTGCCAATCAGAATGGTCGAGCAAACAGGGATAAGGCCATTGGCCAGGCTCACCAATACGGCCAATGCCACTATCGGCGCATCCGCCTTTTTAATAAAAAGAAATAGGCCTAGCATGTTGTGGTAGTATACGTTTCGAGAGCGCATTTTATGCATTAGTCCGTTATCGATGCAAGGTCCACTAATTCGCCCATATAGACCTTCCTAATCGGGCAACGTGCATAACTGGGACATAAGAAAAATCGGGCACACGCTGCGGCTGCTGAAAATCCACCTTTGTACTGCCTTTGTACTGCCTTTGTACTGTCTTTGTACTGCATTACACAGGCTGGTGTCGATTTTCACCTCATGGTCATTCTCCAAAGTGGCTCGCATGGTACCTAGCTGACATCATGAGCGGTCTAGCAGACAGACGAAGGAACCTGGGCCCGACAGATCTCGCGGGATTTGAGGTCGAGGAGCGGTTGGCGGCAACGGAGCCCGAGCTACGCAATGAGCCAAGGCCAGTTTTCATCAGCCAGGGCGTCGTACAGAACGCCAGCGGATCGGCTTACCTCGAAGTGGGGTCCACCCGGATACAGTGCTCAGTCTACGGACCCGAGCCGCTGCGCGGGGAGTTCAAGCCGCAGGCTGAGGTATCTGTGCGGGTGAAAATAGAACCTTTCTCGGGGATCAAAGATGGGGCGGCTATGGAACAGAACATGACGGACTTTGTCAAATCCGCCCTGACACCGGCGCTGCTGCTCGAACAGTACCCAAAATCAGCCATAAACATCCACATTTCCATCCTCTCCGGCACAGATTCAGTAGCCACGCACCTTGCAGCGGGTGTAAACGTTACCACACTTGCACTGGTTAATGCGGGCATTGCCTTGCACGACATGGTGACAGCTGCCGGAGTTGCCAAAATAGGTGACGCCATCTGCGTGGACACCGATGTTCCAGCCGACACGACCCAGGTGGTTACGGCGTTTCTCACTGCAGAGGAGTGCCGGATCGCTGGTCTGGAGGTGCGGTCCACGAGCAGCGTGTCCATGGCCGACCTCGCAGCCATGCTGAAAATGGCTGAAGAAGCTGCTCGAACACTGCGAAAGCTTTTCAACAGCTATATAGTGGAGGACTATGCACGGCTTGTCGGAGAGGCGGCTTAGATAGTGTATAAATATTGTAAATAAATAAGTGCATCATTCGGTGCCGTTCTCAGCGGTCAAGTCGAGAAACTGAACCCGGTTGAACGCCCACTGCGTCATCATGAGGGACCGCACATATTCCTTGGCTTGCGCCAGGGTGGGGTCTAGATTTAGCCCTACGGGGGAAAAGTGGACCGTGTTGGCGATGGTGTCAACCTCGACGGACAGTTTCAGTCTCTCCGCCAGAGATGCGAGCTCTGTATAGTTGAACCTCCCGTCGGGCAAACTAAACAGCCCTGTAAGCGTCGACAAGTTGCCTGAGCGGTGCACCAGCATATACTGGGCCCAGATGAGCTTGCGGATGTCCTGTTGGGCTGCCGGCAGCACCATCGCTACCGCCCACATGCTGTTTCGCACCACGATGGCGCGCCAATGGGACCAAAGATCCTCAATTCGCAGGTCCACGAACGCGTGGATCAGCTGCCCTAGGTAGGGAAACTCGTCGGCCAGGGCGGTGAATATGGGGTCGGCGCGCGCTAGAAATAGGAGGTTCTCCCTAGAAAATGTCTGCAGCGCACAGATTGCTATCATTGCACCTATGTTCTCCCGCGAGACCCAAGCCGACTTTCTTTTTATGTCGCCGCTCCCGTACGAGAGATGCAGCAACGTGGCGAGGCAATTGGGCGCATCGTTGAGTGCCCAGCTAGACAGTGCGAAATTGATGCCAATGTTAAACCACAGGTCACTGTCTGTTGCAAAATCGCCCCCAACCTTACCGACCGACGTAGTGACCAGCGAAAAGTTGCCTTGTATGATGTCAACCTGCGTGGAGCGGTAGATTCCCTCCGCGTCGAACTGACTGTCGAGGCTCCGTGCCTGCCGGTAGTTCATCTGCGCCTGCCGGTATCCGCCCCCTAGCACAAATATGTTGCCCAATTGCAGCGACAGTGCGGCCATCTCGGACAGGTCGTGGCCCTGAGTGGCCCTGAACTGCTGCGCGCGACAGTCGTTCAACCTCTCGTTGTACCATGTCTGGGCCTGGTGCTTCCACTGGTCTGGAGAACGAGAATCTATAGGCGCATTTCCCTGAATTTTGCGCAGCAGGCTCTCGTACCACGGGACGTTGAATGTGTGGCTCTTGACTATGTGCAGCGCTTCCACGTAATGTGTCTTGTCCTTCTCGCCCAGCGCCTCGAGCTGCAATGCCCGGGCTATGCGTTCGTACGGCACGCCGCAATCGCAAACCACCGCGTCAGGATGTTGCGGGCACAACATGCGGTCCACACTCTGTCTGCTGAGCTAAGTGTTTCAATCAAGGGCCAGTTCGACTCATGCTGATCTAAGTCGAATTTTTCAGTTGTGAATTTTTCAGTTGTGCATGGTCCCATGCGTCTCAAGCACAAGCTCAAGCAGCTTCTGCACGCAGAGCTGGCCCGGCCAGTCGAGAAAGTGAAGCGGGATTTTGCTGAAGCGGCCAAGATGCGCGCGCTGGTGAATGAGAAGATGGCCGAGCCGCTGAGCGCGTTTTGCAAACGGCGCGCCAACTTCGACCTGAAGCACGGCATGGTGTACAAGCTGCTCAAGACGTCGCCCGAGCGGCTCCATAACGGCGTGCTGGCCACGCACGACATGAGCCGGTGGCTACGGCAAGGCAAAGTCGTCCCTGCGGTGTGGATCGTGCGGCTAGCCGGCGCGAAGCACGGTGTTGTCGCCCGCAACCAGTTGCTCAAGTGGCTTGTTGAGCACGGGTCCCACAGCGACTCGGATATGGTGCTCAAGTGGACCAAAAAGTGGGGCATTGAGGCCGACGCGCGCGCGCTCACCACCGTCGCACGCGCAACAAACGTGGCCGACGCCAGGGCCCAGTACAAGAAGGCCGATCTCGACGCGAAGGCGCGCCAGGTCCTGGGCAATAAGCTGCTCAAGGCCGTGGCATCGTCGCAGGTCCCAGCCGAGGTGTTTAGTTTCTACAAGTCGCTAAACAAGGACGTGTACACGTTTCAGATCATTTTGGCCGCCATGGTCAAAAACCCCGGGCTCCGCGTGTACTGCGAGACCGTTTGGGACACCGTCGAGCGGCACAGTCAGGCCAACAACATCAAGGTCGACGAGAAGCTCGAGCAGACGCATAGCGCCGTTCTGAGGCTGCTAAATGCCTCCAGCGCCTCGGAGGTTCCGCCAGCCCGAGAAACCGCCGCAGATCAGCCACCGGCGGCGCCCAGCGAGAAAATGGCCAAGCCCCAACCCTGAAATACTTCTCAAGCCAAATGCAGCAGCTCAGCAGCGCACCAACCACCGAGGCGCACGCGGACCACGCCGCTCGGGCGGAGACTCTGCTTGCCGGGGGCGAGCTCGAGGCAGCGCAGAACATCATATCGCGGTTCGCCGTGTCCCCTCGCGTGAAAGCGCGCGTGCAGCTCGCGAACGAAAAATTCAGCGACGCGGCCACGTCGTTTTTCGAGGCCGGCGAGCTTGAGGCCGCAGCTGCCAGTGCGGTTCTTGAGCCCTGGAACAGCCACCAGCTGCTCCGACAGCTTGTGTCGCGCACTGCTCTGTCTGACCTGGTGGGCTTAGCCCTTGCATTGACACCGCTGCCTCGGGACAGCGTGAGCCGCATCGCGGCAGCGCTTCCTGCCACAATCAAAGTACCCGTAGCGCGGGCTGTTTCCGAGTACAACGTCCTTGTCATCTCCAGGCTGGCATACTCGCTACAGTTCGCTACATTGGTGCCGTACATAGACCCCACGCTAGAACTGCAAGACTTGATTGCCTCTATGATTCTGGATAACAAACTGGACGCATCGATCGACCAGGTCAGAGGCCTTGTGCTGTTCGCGCATGGAAACCAAAACACGCAGCAGGAGCTGCTGCAGGCATTTTACGACAACGTCGAGAACTTGAGTCGGAAAATCGACTCCCAACAACATTAAAGGTATGTGATGAATGTTTTTTAAACTCAGCTCACACTGATGCAAGCTTGATGTGAATATATTGGTTCTGATTTACTAACTAGCTACCTGCCTTGCCTTGGAACTCGGCTCAGAGCGCTTTGACGCATCTACTCTAGACGGCCCTATTTATGTCCACCTATTTATACATGTAGCCACATTAAACTATACACGCTACATGCTGGCGTTGCCACGTTAAACTGTACACTATGCACTGGCGTTGCCATGTGTACGATACTTCGTTGACTATACAAGATTTGCCCAACGGTTCTAACAAGTCCGACCGGCCTAGAATAGGAGTAGCCAGGTTTCGGCCACAGTCCAACCAGTTACCGGCTCGTCCTAGGCTCCACGTGCTGGTCAATTGACATTTTTTTCAGCTCGGCCTCGGGGTCGAAGTTTCCTACCCGCAGCAGATGGAGATCGTCCTCATAGCGGCCCGAAGACTTGGGCCCGTTGCCGCGAAACCGCTTGGACATATCGGCCTGTCCCCTTTTGCAGTCCATGTAGCGAAAGATATGGATTAGGCAAGACTCGGGCAGCGTGCGGTTGAGATCGGGGTTTTCGTAACACTCCTTCGGTGTGTGCCGCTCCACCATCACGCATTCGGACCGCTGCAGGCACAGGGCCACCGCGTCGCGAAAGTCCTGGCACGTTCGCACCATTTGGCAACCTGGTGCTGCTTATGAAGAGACTAACGACATATACCACCGAACGGGAGACATGAATCGGGCAGCGCAAATTGAGCCGATCTCTCAATCAGCAGTAGAGTCAAATAGCCAGGTACTTAGGCGACTGAGGCACCTGGTGGCGCTGGTGCTCGGCGTTGTTGCTGGCGTGTGGCAGCTCGAATCCCTGCAAGGGTTTGCACTGTACGGCGTAGGCGTTGTGGCGACTAGCTTGTTGCTTTTTATTTTCGTGGGCGCCGCACCAGCCAAATACGTCTCTGGGCCTTTCAACCTAGCCACTACAGGCGTGGTGCCGGCATTGGCCGGCTACCTGTTAACGTGGGTCGTAACCTACAGCATCATAGACCACTAAAAGGGTAAATGGGGGGCTTAAATACACTCTACAGCTCACTAAAAGACCTGATTCCAATGCGCTCTTCCAGCGCCACGCTAGTCCACAGGGCCTGTCTTGCCCCTTCGGTGTCTCCCAGCGCCTCTGCGAGCACGCCCCGAAAATACCAGGCCTCTGGGGTGTGACGCCCCGGGTCGCGGGCCACGAAGTTATCGAGCAAGCTAAGAACAAAGCGGACCGATTCCAGCTCAAGTTGTGCCGTCGAAAACAGCGGCGACAGCTCGGTACTTTCGATCTTGCCGTCGCGCACCCGTCCATACTGTTCGAGCACCTTGGCCAGGCCAATGACAGCCCCTAGGTTAAGCGAATCCATGGATAGCGCAGCTTGGAACTTTTGCCAGGCCCGCACAGGCGAAGACTCGAGGGAAATTTGACCTTGCACGTTCAGGATTCCTGGAGTGGTCCCGTTGACCACAGCCGCCTCTGTGAGTGCCTGCTCGGCCTCGTCGAGCAGAGCCGCCCGTGTGTACAGCTGCGCAATCCATATCCAGAGCTTCTCGAGCTCATCTCGCATGCGCCACTCGAGTTGGCTCGTAGTCTTGGTCTTTTGTGCTGGTAGCTCCCTGGGAACGCGATTGCTCTTCCGCCCCAGTGCTCGGCTAAGCAAGGACCGTCTGTTCGCGCCATGTGATCGAGCATCGCTGGTATCGCTGACCAGCCGTCTGCCTTGTTCGTTTCGGCGACGACGTCCCAGCTCTGCAGTACTCGCGACACGGCCTACAGATTCCTTGCCAAAAACCGCCTCAGCCTGAGGGTACAGCATCTTTGCCAGCCGGATCGACTCGGGGAGCTGCTCAAGTGCATCTATAATGCCAAAACGCGCCTCTACGATCGCGACTCTGGTTTTTTCAATTTCAAGGAGCGAGGACTTGTACAAACCGCTGGTCGCCGTGACACCGTCGTTCACGTTGTTTGCGAGGACCCCTTCAGAGATGCCTTGCGCCGCCTCAAGCTGATTTTGCGCAGTCAGAAGCAGAATGAGAAGGCGCCAGAGGGGTATATTATCAGGGTAGCGCTCAAGAGCACCTTTGACTTGCAAGTATGCGTCTGTGGTATTGCCTTGTTGGGCCAAGTACTGTCCATATGCGAACAAAGTTTGGGCATCTCCATCCCAAGAGCTGAACGCTTGTTTGAAATGTTTTCCAGCGTTTTCAGTGCGATCATTGTAGAAATCATCACCTACAGCGCTTTTAGACTGGTAGAAGTAGGATGTCGCAAGGACACCATGTGCCATCGCCACGGCTTTTGGAGAGTCCTCGGGAAGTACCTCAGTCAACTGGCCCGACAATTCGGTAGCCCTATCGACATTACGTTGGTCACGGCCTAGCTCGTCACTCATTATGACGCCAAGCATAAGCGAGAAAAGACGCGCGAGTTTCTCACCGTGCTGAGGCGAAGCGTGACTTCCTGTTTTCTCTTTGAGAAGTTGGAGTTTTTGATACGCAACGTACGTGCGGAATGCTGCAAAAGCTTCAACAAACTGGCCAAGAGATACGAGCACCTCGGTTTGCAACCCCATTATAACGGTCGAATCAAACGTCTCTTCAGACCACTTGACAATCTTCTCAAACAAGGCTTTGGTTTTGGCGACATCATCGGCAAGGGTAACACGTTGGTTTGGCTCCTGAAACTCCATCGAGGATCGCCATGCAGACACCTCCACTTCGGCTTGTTTCTCAATTTTAGCAGATGCAATAATCTGACGTTGCATTGGCGTGAGCTCCTGCGCCCCAGTATGCTCCACTGTCGCGGCTGCCAGATGCCCATTCCTCGGATTCGCTGTTTGAGGCCCACTGGGAGCGTTATACCATTCGCCTGTCGCAATCGTGCCGTTGCGGCCCTCGGTGTGAGAAGCACTGGCTCCCGTAGTATCAGCAATTCCGACAGGTCTTTGCGCACTGTGAGTAGCGGCCGTGCCAGCAGGTCTTTGGGCACTTGGTGCAGCGCCAGCAGTGTCGCTCCGAACGGCATAGTCTGCTGCCCCGGCGCCGCCCGCAACTGACACACCGGCGATTCCAGCCGTTACCGGTGCGGTGTCAGCACTAGATAGCGCAGTACCACCGTTCTCCAGGTTTTTATCTTCTTGAGCGTGTCTCCGGCGGTAAGCATCCATCTGCGCCAATTCCTTCTCTGTGGCCGCCGGCGAAAGTCCTGCTCTATCTTCACGAAGAACAGAGTATAGTTCCCCAATGTATCTATCGTCCGCAGCGCCGCCACCGATATTAGCTACCCTGAAGTAGTTTTGAAGCGCCTTGATTCGGTTCAGTCCACTAGTGAGCTTAATGTCCTCCTCATAGAGCAACTTGGCCCATCTGACAACCTCAGGGACATGCGCCAAGGTAGAGTCCGCAATAACAATAGAATTGAATGTATGGCGCGCCCGCGGCTTGTCGCCCACCCTCGCGTAGGCAGTGCCCATCAACGCGCGAGACTTGACGAGGGCAACGCGCTCATACTCGTGCACACGTTCATTCGGGGGCTCTGAAGCCCGGCCGAGCACTGAGATGGTAGTCTTACTGTGTCCCGCTAGAAATTGGAGCTGGGCCTCAAGCACAGCGTGGATGTAGGCTGCGTTGCCCGTGGGTGTGTCTGGGCAAGCCTCCCATCGTGACTGCAGCTCGTCTATCAGCTGTGTGATCGCCCGCTGCATGCCCCTGGCCGGCTCTAGTGGGGACTGGCGAGCTTCACTGAGGAGGCTCTCGAGCTTGGTCTCGACTAGCGCCGGCACTGCGATGGTAGGTGGAATCGACTCCCACATCGACCTCAGGAGGGCTGCGACGCCGGTCCACCTGGACGCACATCTCAGAAGGTCTAACTGACGTACAGTTGCATCTTCGGCAGCCATTCTATCTATCCGCGCCAAACAGAGCGTTCAACGGCAGCCGGGTCCAGGTGTACCCTTTTACAAGCACTAATGTGGGGGAAGTATAATTAGTCAGACGGATTCGGTCAGATTCGGTTCGCCAGAAAGAGAAAGAACCCGATGTAGAGAAAGAAGGTGCTACTGCGTGGTGGAGTAAACAAGAAGTTCGGTATGGATAAATGTATGAAATTATATAATAAAGCTAACCTACAAGAGCAGTGTCAGGACACTGGCAACGCCAGCAATGCAAAACGAAGCCTGCTTGACCGCGCCGTTAGCAGACGCGATACCAGAGGAGCCAGCGGCGGCAGAGGCACCAGAGGCCGCGGCAGCACCAGAGCCGGAAGGACTGGAGCCTCCAGCAGCACCAGAGCCACCAGGACTGGAGGCTTCAGCGCCAGCAGAACCGGCGGGAGCACCAGAACCGGCGGCAGAGCCAGCGGGGGCACCAGAGCCAGCAGGGGCAGCGCCAGAAGCGCCAGGAGCGCCAGAGCCAGCAGGGGCAGCGCCAGAAGCACCGGGAGCACCGCTACCAGCGGGGGCAGCGCCAGAAGCACCGGGAGCACCGGGAGCACCGCTACCAGCGGGGGCAGCACCAGAGCCAGCAGGGGCAGCGCCAGAAGCGCCAGGAGCACCGCTACCAGCGGGCGCAGCACCAGAGCCGGCGGGGGCAGCGCCAGAAGCACCAGGAGCACCGCCGGCAGGGGCAGGAGCGCCGCCAGCACCTCCAGCAGGTGTAGATGCCTCAGGAGCCACGGTGCGGGTGCACGGGCAGTTTTTCACAGTGACAGTCGTGTGACCGGTGACAGTGTAAGTCGAACCGTTCTCCTCCCACTGGGTGGCCGAGGGACACACGGTCGTGTACTCAGACACAACAGTGGTCTTTGTGACAGGGGCACCACCAGCACCAGCGTCGGTACCATTGACGCCGCCAGCAGGGACAGTGCTGTTAGCAACGCCAGCAGGAGCAGAAGCGCCAGCAGGGGCAGTGCCGTTGGCGGCGGCAGGCGCAGACGGAGCGCTCACGGCAGGAGCAGACGGAGCGCTCACGGCAGGAGCAGAGGAGTTGGCGACAGGAGCAGATGGAGCGCTCACGGCAGGCGCACTCCCAGCAGGAGCAGACTGTGCACTAGCGCCAACGGCAAGGGACGCAGCAAGGAGAGAAAACGAGAGTTTGGAAACGCCAGACATTACAATTAATTAGCTTTGTGCGAATGTGCCCTGAACTGGCGACGACCCCTGCTATTTATTTAGTACCCTGTCACTGCGACGGAGGTTCCCCGAACCCATCGGTTGCGTGATTGCGCATTCCAGCATGATCGAACCAAGGGGGAAATAAACCAGAAATGGTAAAACAATGCTCCTATGGGTTTCGAGAAATGCGGAGTTGTGTGCGACTGTTTTCGAAATGCAATTTTCTATTCACTCACCCCCAGGTACGGGACCGCCGGGTGCAGGACATCTGCAGATCTGAAACTGTCGAGCCGCCTTTTTTCACCCGATTGGGCAGGTGACCCTGAAATTTGGGTAATTTGTGACTAATGATACGCGCGCGCGACGACTTCGCCCCAAACGGCCCGTGCCCTGCGGCGCCATGCACCAGCCACGGCCCCAGATGTGGCTGGTGCATGGCAGGGTTTAGCTGTTTGGAGAGGCTGGTGGCCGCGTTGAGAGGCTGGCAGGAGGTGGGTCAGGAGGTAGGTTGGTGGGTGATGTATAAATACATGCATGGCCTCTGAGTCTGCTTCGCATCTGAACTCCTTGGGCCAGAACCCCGCATACGCACATTTTCCTTACACCCCAAGTCAATCCTTCTGCCTAAAGAGTTCTATGAGGCACTCAAAGCTTTTTGCGTTCGTCCCTATCTTATTGAACAAGGCTATTGCTGATGATCTCGTACACACTGTCGTCGTCACAGTAACTGCCGACTCGTGCGCTGCGTCAGAGTCCTATCCTGTTGTAGATGTAGGTGGCTCACCAGACCAGGCCACTACTGTGGCCACTACAGTTACCGCCGTTCCTACTCCCTCATCAACTGCCTCTGAAACTATTTCCCCCGCTCCCAGTGCGCCTGTCGCATCAGTTGTGCCATCTGTGGTTACCGAAGAGTGCTCCGTGCCAACCATCGCAAGCTCCGTGCCAGCCATCGCAACAACAACAAGCACACAGAGCCCCGTCGCTGACAGTGACAGTACCGTCGTGGACTGGAACACTGCCATACCGTCTAACGCAGCTGCCCAGGTTACGGGTGCTGGTCACACCACTGTAGACCTTTCAGTTGTTACCAATTCTGTCACATCGAACAGTGCCGTTTACACGACCGACTTCACCGAGGCCGTGTCCACTGCCGTTGGCTCCACTCCCGCTGATGCGACCACTGCAGCCAGCTCTGGAGACAGTTCTGATGGCAATGGAGTAGCCACTAGCACTTCCCATGGGGCATCAGCTAGTGCTTCTGTTAGCAGCGCTTCCCATGGAGTTCCCGCTAGTACCTCGACCGACCAGCCCGGTGCAGCAGGAACTGAAGCAGCCAGTGCTTCCACTGGTGAGACAGACACCACCTTCGTTGACTGGGCAACTGCTTCTACACCCCCTGATGTCTACGTCGACGTCACGGGCGGGGTCTCTACTTCTGTGAATCTGAGCGAGGTGACCAAGACCTATACGTCAAATAGCCAGGTCTTCACCACTACGTTTGTTGAGGACACACTGACGGCCGCCCCTACGCCAGCACCCAGCTCGCCGGAGCTCACTACCACGACGCTGATCACCAAAAAGATCACCGAGACGCTCTACTCGAACAGCAGCGCCTACCTGAGCACGTCGCAGGAGGTGGACTCTACTGTGGTTGTTGTAGATCCATTGTCGACGCCGAACGTCTACGTGACCGCCTCGGGCTCCGCCAACATTAGCACCCACTGGAATTTGGTTACTGAGACCTTCACATCTAACAACGTGACCTACACCAGCACGTTCACTACTCCTGCAACTACGGTGACCGCAATGGCTGCGAATGCAACGAGCTCCAGCAACTACACTCTTGCGTACAACGCAAGCTCTAGCGTGCCTGGAGCGTATGTTAATACCTCGGTCCCAGCGTCTACCACACCCGCAGTGGCGGCCGTTCCCTCGGCTAGTTCGAACGCTTTGAGTCCGGTTGCTAACGCATCTCTAGCCAATGCCCCCGTTGCCAATGCTACGAGTGCTGCAGCCAGCTCTCTTACGTCTGCTCCTATCGCCAATGCGACGAACGCTGCCGCCAATGCGACGAACGCTGCTGCCAATGCTCTAACTTCTGCTTCCGTTGCCAATTCGACGAGTGCTGCTGCCAATGCTCTAACTTCTGCTCCCGTTGTCAATGCGACGAGCGCTGCAACCAATGCTCTAGCTAATGTGACGAGCGCTGCAGCCAATGCTCTAGCCAATGCGACAAGCTCTGCAGCCAATGCTCTAGCCAATGTGACGAGCGCTGTAGCCAATGCTCTAAGCTCTTTTCCAGTTGCCAATGCGACGACGCCAACGGCGTTTGCTGCCGCTAGCACCTCGGTCTTGTCGACTGAACCGTCTGCCAATGCGACATCCGCTACATCCGTGCCTGTCATTTCGTCGGCAAGTAACGAGACTTCATTGGTTACTTCCGCAGCTTCAAGTGCGGCACCTGTGCTGGGCGCAGTGTCTCTGTCTAGCGTGACGACATCTGCAACGTCGGTGCCTGTCATTTCTTCGGCAATCAACCAGACGAGTGCGGCAGCCGGCGTTGTAAACGGCACCGCCAGCAACTCTACAGCGTCAGTGAACACCCGGACCACGAGTCTTTCAGGCTAAGCCTATATGTATAAAACACTTCCACTATCAGCGCGGGCGCGATAGTTAAATGGATGTCTAGTTCTATTTAAAACACTTCTCAGCATAAAATTGTTCAGACTATTTACAGCAAGTGGACTTCTGGCACTTTGGACGGCGCGGTTGCGATTTCATTGCGGAGCGGAATGATGCGCAGCTCGAGGCTCTTCATGCTCTTGGGCTCGCCGCGGACAGCGCTGCTGCCCGTGCTCTTCGTGCAATATTCGAAGGTCGCCGTCAGAACATGTTGCATGGTCGCGACTGTGGATGCGGCCGCGTCCGGCAAGGAACGGGACCCTTTTTCCTGAGATGAATGGTAAAAATTGTCGAGTAGGAGTGCCGCAAACAGGTCGCCGGTGCCGGTGAAGTAGGACTTGATTTCCTGGAGCTCAATATAGAACGGGGTCTCCCCCTCAGTGGATCCAACAGCATAGAGCTTCCCATCGATAGCCACCGATGAAATGAGCACGTTGGGAACGCGGAATGTGGAGTGGAACTTTTCTAGGCATTTTTTAACAGCGTCAAAATCGACGAGCTTGATGTCAGTGAGGGTCTCTGCCTCAAAGCCGTTCGGAGTCACTACAGTGACTGAACCTGCTTTCAGAGTGTCCTGGTATGCGGGCACAACCTCCTCGGTGACATAAAGGCTGCCCTCGTCGCCCATTACCGGGTCGAGGACCCAGATGGCGTTGGGGAATCTTGAAACAATGTCGCGCCCGATCTTTCCAACCTCTGCAACACCGTCTGCAGAGCGCACGTACCCGGAGAGCACTGCATCAAAAACGAAATCATGTTTCCGCAGACCCGCGTAAATTGCCTGGATCTCGTTCGCCGGTGTGGGACGACCTTCCCAATAGCCGTAGCCGGTGTGGTTGGAGAACTGGACCGTGTTCAGAGCATCAACGTCCCAGCCGCGCAGCTGCAGCGGAAACGTGGCAGCCTTGTTTCCAACATAGCCGTGGACGACGTGGCTCTCTATTGCTAGTACTGTAGGCATTCCAAAAGTGCTTTGCGGAGGTTGTTGTGGGTGTTGTGCAGGTCGAGCGGCCCCTGCAAGCGGACCCGGGTCTCTTATGTCACGAGTCGCACACGGCCCTTTTGTTCGCAGCACTTGCCCTCAGCCGAAACTCGGCATTCTATAACTTGTGCAAGGGCTCCAGGACAGTATGCTGGCACTGCTGTACTTGTGCTCTGAGAAGGGCGGCTGCAGCCCGGTGGTTCACGATAGTTCGTCCCTACTGCTCAACAGCTCTGTTGCTGCACTCCTCACAATGCACAAATCGGAATCCCACTACCAATCCGTCTGTGTCTCTCCGCCGTCGATTACCAAAACTTCCTTCCGTCCTCCCACCGTTCCTTTCTTACAATCGTAGAACAACTTGCGTGAATCAGAACGTGAGTAAGCATCCTGGCCTAAGCATCTTGGTCACCTATGCTCGACTTGGGATTTCCGCTGTATGCGGCCAAATTTGTGGACGCTGAGAGGGCGGTAGTCGCGGGCGGCGGTGGTGAGGGGAAACATGGCATCAAGAACAAGGTCGCGCTTGTCCGGTACGTCCCTGACGACGAGAGTCCAGTGCTGGAGGCCGAGCTGGAGCTCACGGGAGAGGACGCGCCGTCGTCCGTGGCCACCTGGCAGGATACCATCTACGTGGGTGCGAACCGAGCTGTGGCGGCTCGAAGGACCGGCAAGAACACGCACCTCCGCGTGCTGGACCTGAGCCTGGCCGAGCGCGCTGCGCACGATGTGTTCGAGACCGCCGACCCCGGGGTGTACCAGCGCGTCACTGCCGCTAGCGAGAAGCAGGTTGCTCTAGCCGCTGCCGGTGGTACGAAGGCACTGGTTGTTGTCGTTGACCGACAGAATCTCGCCACCCATAACTGGTCCGCGGTGCTGGACAACGAGGTTCTCGACCTAAGCTTCAGCACAGACGGCGGGCTCCTTGCGATATGCACCGAGAAGGCAATATTTGTGCACAAGGCTACCAATGGTGTGCTTGTCCACGAGATCGCGGCCACGGCGCCACTCAAGTGGGCCCGCGTGGCGTTCGCATCCCCCAGCCGTCTAGCAGCCGCAGCCCACGCCCGCATCAAGGGCCGCGTCGAGCTTGCAGTTTTCAAATTCGACGATCGTGTCATTGAGATCCGGCGCAGCCGCATCCCCGGTGCGCGCGCCGTGACCACCCTCGCGGCCACGAGCAAACGCTTCGCAGTGGGAACGCCCGGCGGTGACGTCCTGGTGTTCAATCCGAGACTGTCCTTATTGTGCCGGGTTCGTAATTCCCGCGAGCTGCCGGTGACGGCCGTCACCATCAGCCCAGACGAGTCAGTTGTGCTAGCGGTAACCCTCGCCGGCGAGGTGCAGGCCCAGCGCATTCCCGACAACCCAGCGTCTGTGTGGTACTTGCCACAGACCATTGGGTGGGTTGCCGCATCTGCGGCACTCGTAGCACTTCTGGCATTCCTCGCCGTGCTGCTAATGAAAAAAGATTTGCTATTGTCCGGAAGAGACGCTTCGCAGCATTTCGACCATCTATCCTCCACCACACACGGCGAGACTCTTGTGGAAACTCACTTTACCACTATTGTCGATACCCAGGCTGAGAAAATCGAGCATCACATACCTGGCGTAGTGGAAGTGCCGCTCCATCGCGAGACTGTTCCCCGCGACCACATGCCCGTCGAGCAACCGACCCCTTCAGACCATAACATTCACGTAGACTCGGATGAGTTATAAGTAATTGAGAAACATTATGCATATAGAATATCAACAGATTATAATTAAGTCCTGGAGGCGCCCCAT